>PVKZ01008397.1:0-16303 GCA_004027375.1 Macroglossus sobrinus
TTTTTTTCGTGGCTTGTAGGACAGAAGCCCCCAGGTCATTCTGAGGCTATTAAAGGTAACGGTATATTTTAAAATTAAATTTTAACCAAACATATAAGTTTTAAAAAGATGGCAGTAGATCTGTCCCCAATATCTTCATGGAATGCATTTTGTTTTAAAGCAGAACTAAGAGTAAACAGGAAGTTTTCTGAATGAGAAGTGACCAAAAGGTATACTATAACCTTTCGTATAGAGCAGTGCCTGCAACTTTTTCTAAATTCTGAGACACATGTCTAAACGTCACTTCCCATGACTGGAAGCCAAGGCCGAGGGACACAGGCCTGCACCACAGTTGGGGGGAGCGTGTCCCCGATTACGTAGGAAAAGTGTCTTTGTGGGAAGCAGACATTTAAGTCCTCGTAGATGCAAAGGATGCGAGTGGACAGCGTACTGTCAAAAAAAGTTCTATGTCCCACACCAGCCATCCTTTTATACGTCTGAGATTGTTTCGGATGGGGAAAAAAAAAAGTTAAAAGGAAAAGAAGAGAAAAATTTCTAAAAACAAAACAAAACAAAACAAACAATAAAAAAAAAAACATAAAAGGAAGTGAAGGCGAGAAAGAAAAGGAAACAGAAAGAATTTGATTCCCCAGTTACTAAACAGAGACCTAGAACCCCAACCAAGGGGCTTCTACAAAAGTGGCCTGTGCCGTCCCAGACCATAATGTCATAAAGACAAAGAAGACATGTGACCCCCCCTGGTCCCTCGGGGCAGAGGACAAAGCTGAGCGCAGGCCTGGGGGGCGGGGGCACACCCTAGGCCACCCCGCTATCCCTGAGATTTTCAGCCTCAGGGGCACTTTTGGGTATGTGGTCGTGAGGTCCCCGGTGGGCCACAATGGCCGTGGACAGTGGGAGCAGGCCCATGTCCTCAAGCTCCCACAGCTAGCCCGCAGGGCTGCAAAGCCACCCCGTAGCAGCTCATCACCCAGCAGCCACCCCACCCGGTCTGGCTGGCCGGCCGGCCGACTCACCATGGCGTAGTAGTTGCTGTTCACCATGAGCGGGCCCCGCCCTCGCAGGTAGATGTACTCCTCCCACCAGTCGCTCACCTGTCGGTGCAAACAGACAAGCTCAGCGGGCGTGAGGGGGGTGCCCGGGGCCGGCAGGGAGGGCACCCCGTGCGGAAAAAAAACAACAGGAAATGCAAAGTGGTCTTTTTTTGAAGTCATGACAACTAGACAGGAAGTCACCTTCGTTTTATAGTTTTAAAAAAAAAAAGACCGAATGAAAAAAAGCGATGATATTTGCCTGCCGACACTTCTCAATACTACTATCCAAAACGATGTCACCCCCGCTGCCTGGTCTCCCCGCAGCAGCCACCTCTCAATCCCGCAGAGCCTCGGTGCTCAAATGGGGTCCACAGCTGTTGTCTTCACCGCCCCCGCAGCACGATGCCCCAACATCCCCCAAACGGCTAGCGATCTCTTCCTGTCCCCCGACCGAGGGACCGCTTTGTCGTCTCACTGTGTTAAAGTGACATAGCACAGAACGGTGTGCACGTGTGCAAACGTGGGGGGATTCATTCACCCCCAGCGCCTGATCAACAACGGGGTGACCCTCCCGCCTCTCATGCTCCCTGCAGCTGCTGCCCACCCCATCGACGCCCACGTCCAGCCCCCGGCCGCTGGCTCTGTCGGGGTCACGGCGAATACTCTCTCTTCCACACCAGCTGTTCCTCAAAACCTCCACCCGTTCCATCTGCCAAATGTCCCCTCTGTCACCCGCCACACGCTTGGGGAAGCCCAGCTCGTTGGTGGAACTGATTACTATGTTCATACAAAGAATTCAACACTGTGCGCGTATACTCACGTAATTGGTAGCCCACCAGGACTTCAACTTCAGATACCACTGTAATTTTGGTCCAAGACTGACAGCAAAATCCTGGGCCAGAGCCGTCATCCGCTTAAAGTCACCTTCCTTCATCAGAGGCTTCACCGATTCCAGATACTGTGGCCGACGAGAGAAACACAAAGCAAGTTAAAACGCGCGGTGTCCTTAGGGGAAAAAAAAAAAAAAAATTCGAAACGTCTTCAAAAGATGTGAAAATCTTCCCCGCGTTGGTTTTGCTGGTCCTCACTGAGGCAAGCTGGCTAACTCCGAGGCGAGCGATGCTTTCGATCAGTGATAAGCAATGGAACGTTCTCGTCTTTTAGGGGCTCTACAAGCCCCCCAGATCCTGCCTCGGCACAAAATCACCGACGTGGCTTGCAGATAATGTGGCAGGAAATTTTGATGGTGCCTCCTCCCCATTATCCGGCCCTGAACCAAGTGCTCCCTTCTCCCTTAAGCTGTCATGTGCCGCTGAGAACTCAGGACCCCAGTCCAGGACGGAGGAGCCAGCAGGGTGACAGGGACCGGGGCTGGCCACGCCCCCGGCCAGGACTTCCACAGCCCTGTGAAGCCACCGAACGCCACAGAACCGTACACTTTTAAAATGGCCACTGTTATGTCATGTGTGGATTTACCACGATTAAAATGATTAGTAAGGTAATCTCGCGAAAGCACCCAACTGCACACGATGGGTGAAGGGTGCAGGTACGTGAATTAAATCTCGATAAAGTTGTTAAAATTTTTTTTGCCAAGTGGCATCAAATATGATGCCTTTATATTAAAAAAATACACACACACACACACACACACACACAAAGATGTGCTGATGCATTAGGGGGAAAAAAAGCCAGGGCAGCCCCACAAGGCACCCTGCTTGGAGCTAACACCGCCAGGCGACAGCAAGCCGACTGACGGTCACCATGACGTCACGCACGCTGACCCCACAGATGGCGGGCCCAGTGGGCGTCCCCCCGCGCGTGGGCCGACGCCGCACCTACCCTGTTCACGGTGTCCTTCACAGCCGGCACCGGCAGGCGTGGCAGAGACGTCTGGAAGCTGTACAGCATGGGCTTCCGGCCTGAAAAGATCTTGATCATACACTTGGGGAAAAAAAAGAAAAGAAAAAGAAAAAAGGAGGCACGTTTTAAAGGATGGGACTTGGCAGACGACGCGACACCAGGTCTCAGGCGTCCGCCGACGGCCGACGGCTTCCCGCTTTGTTTTCCCGCCTGTCCGTCTTCTGTCCCCCGCCCTCACGGGCCGTAGTGAACAGACAGGGAGCCCCAAACAAAAACCAGGCTGGACGGAAGTCCAGGTGCGACAGAAGTGTCGTGATGGCCTGTCCTTCCCCCCGCTCCGGCCGGGAGGTGGCAGTCTCCGGCCAGGGCCTGGCCCGGGGGCCGAGGGGGTCACAATCTAGCTGCGCTGTCCCGCGTGAGATGGGCCCGGTCACCTGCTTCTGTGAGGCTCCTGGTTTGGGGACCGGCTCAAGGCTCCGGCAAAGGTGCTGAGCTGGGGCCTGGACCTCGAGCCCACCCCAGGAGAAGCCACGCGTCCCCTTCGGTCACTGGCGAGCCTAGCGGACAGCACACGCTTGCCTGCTATTGGCCTTCGTGTGATAACTGGTCGTCTCATGCTGACCAGACCACCAATAAACCTCTAGGGCTCATGGCGGGTGTGGCTTGTGTGCGTGAAAGAGGTGACTCTTGATGCTAAAAAGTGCCTTAACTCAATGGGACGTCAGCCGTGAACGTCACGTCCGCCTAGGGGACGCTGTTTTAACTTGTTTACGTGTAATGTAGAGGGAACCATCTCTGCACATCTCTGCTGGGTGTTAAATTCTGCTTCTCTGGAAATCAGACGACTTAATCCAAGCACCAGCGGAGGTCGGTTTGGGTACACGGCGGGCTTGCCCACGGGGGTGGCACCCCCTGTGTCCCCCAGAATTCTCTCAGCAGAGCACCCCTGGGAAGGCAATCAGCCTGCGGATGGAGTCAGCACTCAGGGGAACCGGGACCACACCCTCGCACATGGCTGGTGACCGACACGCGGGCTAAGGGCTGCAGAGAGCTGGTGGAACACTCTGGAAGCTAAGGGTGAGTCCCTGGTCGGCCAGGAAGACCAGTTACCGCCCAAGTTCAAGTTCAGGGAAGAAAAGCTACAAAGGAGTGGACAAACGATGCTTTTACTTGATGGGTGACCCGGATGACAAACCCAGCAGGTGTCAGGATAAAACATCGTTAAAGGAAAGCCCTCCAGGGCCTAACCTCGTGAGTCACGGTGGCTCCAGCAACTAGAGGTCACCCGCCAGGGGTCAGAGGAGGAAAAGGTCCTGTGAGGACACTTCTTTCACAAGTAACAGCCACCCACACGAGAGACACTAGGTTATGTGACACGAGCCAGACGCAGAATGGCCTTGCCAGTCTGTGGGAACTACAATCCTCCAACTCGTGGATGTGGCAACCAGAGCAGATGTGACAGCCCGGGGCCGGGGACTGGCAGGGATTGCTGGGTGAAAGCCAAGCAATTTCAGTGACATGAAATACATGCATTCCTGAGGTCCACTGTCCCACACGGGGGCCCGGGAGTGACTGTGCAAAGCTCTGCCAAGAGGCTGGATCTTGTGTCGACGGCTCTTCCCACAAGGGGGAAATAAAAGGTGGGGACGTGAGGGACCTTTCCAGGGGAGAAGGTGGCCTCCAGCGTGACAACGGCCTCCCAGGCGTACGCTTGTCCCCGCGCACACACGGCCAGGCAGGGCTCATGCACGACCGACGAGCCCCCTTCAGCGAACGGGCTCGGACGACGCACCCCCGGGTCTGCACCCCGGGGGGGCGGCGGGCTCACCATCCAGATTTTGGTGGCGCGGCTCAGCTTGCCGTGCTCGGCGAACATCCAGCCGTGGTAGGACAGCAGCACCTTCAGGGAGTAGCGCATGGTGACGATGAGGGCCACCCACAGACCCGTGCCGAAGATGACGCCGCTGACCACGTTCTTCGTCTGGCTGGACATGCAGCCGCTGCCGGGACGAGAGGGGACGAGCCACGGACGCGTTAGCGAGCAAAGCGGGCTGTCTGTGGGTGCCCGCCCCTCGGGCCGCGATGGGCCACCTTCCGCCGAGGCTGAGGACCCCGCAGGCCCGGGTCGGGGACCGGGGTCTGAGCAGAACGGGGACAGATATATTAACCCAGCTACTCGGACGTGGGCGTTTCTCTCCTCACCTTGAAATGAATGCCATCCCCTCCCCGACCCCATCACTTTGGTAATCTTCAAAACCAACCTTGGCTAATTCTTCCTCTGGGGTCTAGGGATGATGACGAAGGTGACGTGGGAGACTGTGGCCTGCCCCACGATAAGTGCACCCCAGAGAGACCCACATCGCCCCGGCCGGGCGCTCCCAGCAGTTCTGTGCCACCCCCATCCCGTCCCTACGAGTTCCTTTCTCGAAGTTCCCTGTTACGCATAAAATCTCAGATGCTTTAGTAGCAAAAGTATCACCTCAATGATGTATGTCAAAAGAGCTTGGTTTTGATCTAGGCAGGACTATCTCCGATCGTGCATGCATAAAGAAACGGATCGCATCAAACGATCCTTTAAATAATCAAGAAGACACGTTTTCATTTTCTAAGGGAAGCGATGTATTTGACGGCAAAGATGAGGCTTTGGAGATGAGAAGAGATGGAGCTATTCGCAGGTCTTTTGCGGTTTTGCTTTTAGCGTTCGTTCGTTGTTTTGGAAACCGCAAAATATTTACCAAGTAGAAACTAAGTGTGCTTCACACGATTAAAACAACCACCGTACAACCTGAAGGTATCACCAGCATTTTGGAAATCTCCAATTTAACACTTTCTAACTCTTAAGTGACACAGAAACATGCATCTTCCAGGTAAAACGCTTCTGCTCCAACACGCGTATCTTTCTAGAACCTGTCAGATACTCGAAACCCACACGCTGCTTTCGGATCAGCTCCCCCACACGCGAACTTGGACTCGGGGGCTTAAGGAGCTGTCTTTCACGTGACCTACACTCAGCTAAGTGCCACCCACTTACCTAAGTCACAAAAACCATACAGTATCTGAGCATTAACAAATCAATGGCACGCTCAGGATTTTCTACACGTATGCATATAGCACTTCAATTAAAAAAAAAGCATGAGCAGAAAAGCTTCTTGCAAAGAATTCTGTCCTCTGAGGCTGCAGGGGATGGAGAGAGCAGCCTGAGCCCGTGAACGCAGCCACTCGTGGCTGTGGGTCTCCCTTCCCCTTTCAAAGACGGTTCCAGAATAGCCCTTCAGCCTGTGGACACTGGCCCTTACCCGGGTCTTTCTAAATTTGGGGCACGGATGGCCCAGTTACCACAACGGGTTTAGAGGGACGAAGAAACAAATCTGATAAAGACCCAGATTATGAGTGCTTGAAATAGCCAGCACTTCTAAATATAAGCCAGGGTTGAGAGACAGCCCATGCTCAAAAGTGAATTGAGAATCTCTGTGAGACCCACAAAAGCCTGAAAAGTAGGTAGGAACAGCACAGTGTGTGGGTTCAATGAGCTCTGTGCAGGCCTGTGCCCCTTGGGAACTGAAGGATGAGAGGGGCAGAGGCTAAGGAATGGAGTGACGAGTGACAAGCCCCAGCCGCCCCGGCCCCCGGGCAGGCCAAGGACTCTGGCAGGCGTCTAGGTCAGGCACGCTTCTACTAAAAGGACAGGAGTTTTGCTTCGGCAAAACTTTATGTGTGCCTTGCAGACACACATAAAGGCGCGAGCCACTTCTTGTGGCTAAGGGCCCCTGGGTTGGACCCACAGGTACCGCCGTGAGTCCAGGGGCTTCTCTGAAGGGACAGTATTTAAATCCAAACGACCCACGAGGGCCTGGTTTGGTGAAGGCCCAGGGTTCCCCTGTTCAGCTTCGGCCGGACCCCCACCCCCCATGGCAGACACAGCCTGGGCACCGAGCGAAAAGTGTCACCTCGAATCCACAATGGTGACAGATGTAAAAATACCCCCAGCCAAGCCACCCCCGGGCCCTTCCCACACAGCCTGAAGCAGACCCCGGGGAAGGGTGGCTTACGTCGTGTCGAGGGTCCGATTGATTTTCGCGATTATTCCCAGCGAGGGGTCGACCTTGGCGTACATGGTGGACATCACGCCCACCACCACGATGAGCCAGCTGGAGGGACTCGCGGGGTACACGCCCGTGATGACGCCGTTCTGCAAACAGACACGTGTGAGCCGCGCCTCTCTGTCCCACCGGCCGCCGGCGACGGGCCCAGGGGAGGCGTCTGCGCCGAGGGTCCAGCGGCCGAGCGACCTCACTGCCACCGCTGGACATCGACCCCGGGGGGCCTCCACCTGCAGCTGCCCCCACGCCTGTCCAGCTCCGCCCCGTGAGCCAAAAGCGTCCCTACAAGTTTCCCCGAGAGACACATTCGAATCGCCCGAGGGACTGGTTTAACGCAGATTCCGGGTGCCACCTGGACTCACTTGTGACAACCGTGAGGGTTAAAGGGCGTCACTGAGCCAACCATGGAGTCTTCTCTCCGGAAACTGCCACCCCCGGGATGCCCAAACCACCCCCTCCCACTCCGCTCCCCGTCCCCCCCCCCAATCAAAACACCTCTTGGCCCCGAGTTACAAGAGACCTCACTCCATGTCCAGAATTGGCTGGAAGAGAATTCCGCCTACCCACCCCACCCATCCCCCAAAATATAAAATAAAAAAACAGCAGGAAGGGAAAGGAGAAATAGATGCACCAAAATCGGTAAAACGCGGACTGCGGTAAGATCTGGGGGGCCCGGGCGTGTGGCTCCACTAAGCTAAGCTAAGACGGAGGGAGGAAGGTTCCGGATGGATGGAGTGTCTCGGCTCTTCACACCGCCCCCGCCCCCAGCTGCCCCGCCCCCAGCTGCCCCGCCCCCCGGATGCCCCGCCCCCCGGCTGCCCCGCCCCGCGGCGGCCCCGCCCCCGGCGGCCCCGCCCCCTGCGCTGAGAATCGGTTGGCCGGGCACAGCTGGGCGCTGCCGGGCAGCACCCACTTTCCTACCCACCGGCCTTGCTTTCTCAGAGAGCAACAGCCCCACTGGGGTGAACTGTGGCCGCCCCCGCTGCACCCCCAGATTTATTTTTCTCTGCCGGAAGGCAATGAGAGTTCTCGGTGGGGTCGGGCGGGCAAACTTCGCCTCCCCAGTAGGTGGCGCTCTCCTCCACTTCCTGTGAATGGCACTGGCTGGGGCCGGCAAGGGACTGGGGGTGTGTGTGACCCAGGCACGGGGACACAGGCCCTCCGCCGTGTGCCACGGCTCCCACAGCAGCCCGCCTGCACTGTTACCCCACTACCCAGGAAAAACGGAGAATACCACCACCAGCTCTAAGGGGCGGGGGACGGGGCATTGGTGTTTGACCCCATGCTCTTCCCTCTCGCTTCAGTTTTCCTAAGCACGGCGCTTAGTCCTGCTGTGACGTTTAAAACAAACACAAACGAACCCAGCGCAAGGGCCCGTGCTTGAAGCCGTGGCTTAACGTCCTCTCTTGCAGGAAAACTGAGTGAACCGAGAACCCGTGAGTGAACCGCACTTGAATTTACGTGCGTATCTGCCGACGACGTCTGAATGTCCCATCCGCGAGATCGCTGTTAAATAAACCCTCTGTAGAAAAAGGATCCTTTTTCTACAAAGCGTGTAGGGTCTAGACTCGGGGCCTTTACTCTGTCTGCTTCTAGCGAACAGCCCACTTTCCCTGAGCCCCGCCCTCCCCACCTGCCCAGCAGGTGAGACCCGCCCTGCCTCGCTCCCTCCCAGAATCCCCTTCACTCGAGCTCAGCGAGCCCATCAGATGGGACAGCGTTTTGTGAGCCTTAAGCGCCGTGAACACACAAACAATGTGCCGAACGCCAACCAAACACAGACGGCGTGCTACACACACGCCGCTCGGGGACAGCGCCGACGGCGCCGAGCGCCTCAGTGGGGGGACCCCGCCTCTGAGGGGACCCCGCCTCTGAGGGGACGCCGCCTCTGAGGGACCCCGCCTCTGAGGGGGCCCCGCCTCTGAGGGGGCCCCGCCTCTGGGGGACCCCGCCTCTGAGGGGACCCCGCCTCTGAGGGGACCCCGCCTCTGAGGGGACCCCGCCTCTGAGGGGGCCCGCCTCTGAGGGGGCCCCGCCTCTGAGGGGGCCCGCCTCTGAGGGGACCCCGCCTCTGAGGGACCCCGCCTCTGAGGGGACCCCGCCTCTGAGGGGACCCCGCCTCTGAGGGGACCCCGCCTCTGAGGGGGCCCCGCCTCTGAGGGGGCCCGCCTCTGAGGGGGCCCCGCCTCTGAGGGACCCCGCCTCTGAGGGGACCCCGCCTCTGAGGGACCCCGCCTCTGAGGGACCCCGCCTCTGAGGGACCCCGCCTCTGAGAACCTTGAATCGGATGAACTTCTTCTTCCACGAGTGCAGTCCGGACAGACAGATCTGCTTGAGGGCCTCGTGGCTCAGCCGCAGGTCGATGCCGTCGGGCGTGACGGTGAACTGGAAGGCCACGGCCTGGTGGGCTTCCGCCATCTTCCTGGTGTCCTGGCACAGAGAGGGGCAGAGGGTAACACGGCGGGCCACCTCCCCGGACGGGCCACCTCTCTGGATGGGACACCTCCCCGGACAGGCCATCCCTCTGGATGGGATACCTCCCCGGACAGGACACCTCCCCGGATGGGCCACCTCCCCGGACGGGACACCTCCCCGGACGGGACACCTCCCCGGACGGGCCACCTCCCCGGGCGGACCACCTCCCCAGACGGGCCACCTCCCCGGACGGGCCACCTCCCCGGACGGGACACCCCCCCGGACGGGCCACCTCCCCGGACGAGCCACCTCCCCGGACCGGACGCCTCCCCGGACGGGCCACCTCCCCGGACGGGCCACCTCCCCGGACGGGACACCTCCCCGGACCGGACGCCTCCCCAGACGGGCCGCCTCCCCGGACGGGACACCTCCCCGAACAGTCCACCTCCCCGGACGGGACAAAGCCCCTACACAGGCGCCATTCATGTTGCATTTAAGATGTCCCACGCCGTCCCACCCCGTAGGACAGATTTAACCGTTTTCATTAACGGATCCGATTTCGTGGTTACATGCCCCCCGTCCCCACCCTGTCCAGCTGCCTCTGCTGAGCGACCCCAGGTCACCGGTAAAGGCTAGGCGAGAAACCCCTCACCCCTGACCTGGCCTCCGGGCCCGTAGAAACCCTTACCCTTGCCCCCCAACCCCCCGCCGGCCCTGGCCATTCCCCCAAACCATCCCTCCAGGCCACCAGCGCAGGCCACACCCAGCTGACACAGGAAGCTGGTGGCTGTCTGGCCACTCGTCAAGACAGAGGCATGGGCCATCCCTGGCTCCAGCCACCCGGAGGCCACGGACGAGCCCACAGTGGCCCCGAACCCTTCAGGGAGGAGCAGACGGACACCAAACACCATGCCGTGGGTTTTGAAACCATCTTAGGCACTGTGAGAGACGCTACAAACACCAGGCACAGAGGTCTCAGGACAGAGCCGGTGGCTGTGACCAAGATCAAACTCAACACGAGGGGTGGACGTCCCTGGAGCCCCTCCCCTGCCACCCCCCACCCCCAGCAGAAGAAACACGTTTCCACCCTGGAGCCTCAACATCTGCCGTTTGCTCCTCGGCCCGCCCCATTCTGTCCCTGCCTGGCCAGCTGCTATCACGTGACGCGGCCCCCAGCGGCCGCCGTCTCTCCCCTCGCGGCCGCCCCTCGCCCCGGCTGGCCCCTCCGCCCCCAGCTTCCAAAGGTGACTGATCGACTGCACCCTCTCATCCGAAACTGTCCGCATAGAGTGCCCCGCGGATGCAGCAAAGGCAGCTAAGGGAGTAAAAAAAACCCATCGAGAACCGTAACGGAAACCTGAAATCGCACGGGTGTCTTTTCTCATCCCACGCAGTCCCTGCCGCTGTCACTCAGAGGCAGGACCCATCGCCACCAACGGAAAACCCCGTTCCCAACATGCCCAGTTCAGCCCAGCCTCGTCTTCCGCTCCTTGGAGCCAACGGCTCCACGAGCAAGCCCTTGAGAGGGGCCCAGCTTTCGTGCATTTGTTCGTTGAAGCAAGTTATCTGTTGGCTGCCTCCCCTGTGCCAGCCGTGACGGGGTCGGGATGCTGGCAGAAAACACCCCTCTGCCCCGCCCCCCAGCTCAGACAAGGAGGCGGGAAGAAGAGGGGGCGCCAGAGGGGATCCACCAGGTGACACTGTTGTTGTCCAGGAGAGGGGATCGGCTAGAAGGCAGGCCTTTGTAGACGGACCTGTGCAAGGACTGGAGGTAGAGGTCAAGGGCAGGATGGCTGGGGTCAAGGGCAGGATGGCTGGGGGTCAGGGCTGGTGGTTAAGGTTCAAGGCAGGGCGGCTGGGGTCAAGGGCAGGATGGTTGAGGGGTCAGGGCTGGTGGTTAAGGTTCAAGGCAGGGCAGCTGGGGTCAAGGGCAGGATGGCTGGGGGTCAGGGCTGGTGGTTAAGGTGCAGGGCAGGGCAGGGCGGATAGCCCACTCCAGACGGGCCTCAGGGGCGCGCTCTGGGGCCCCTGGTTTGGATGTCCCGCTCAGCAGAGCCATGCCCTGACAGTGGAGAGTCTCAGCGTGCGAGGGAGCGGGGACCGGGTGCAGAGAATGCACGTGTGCACCCGCCACGTTTGATGTCACTGGCGGCAGAAAGAGAGGCTGACAAAGCCTCTCAGCTCACAAAACCCGAGAGCTCTGCTTCGATAAATGTTTTTTTTTTTTTTTGGAGAAAAAAAAAACAAAACAGTATAATTTTAGCTCAGTGCCATCTGCAGGCGTTCCAGAATGTTCCCGTGCTGTTCAGCAGGCACGGAGGAGCGAGCTGCCGTAGTCTGGCCAGTTCCGAAGAAACGGATCCCGCTTTGGAGAGCGGCAAGAGCTCTGAGCAAATGGTCCACCCAGAACGATGAAGAAGCACCCAAACCGACCGCTGTGTCCACGTCTCAGAAAGCACCCAGGTAGCTCTGCGGTTCTCCAGGCTGGCTCGGCACGAAGAACCCCCCCTCCCGCCCCCATCATCAGAGCCTTCGGGGTGAAAGCAGGCAGGTTCTGGACAGCGTGCACCACAATGACAAACAAAATTATGTGGCCGCTACCCTTACCCTTACAACCAACGAGTGTGCCAGTTTTCTCAGGGGCTTCGTGCAGAACGTGAGGGGTTATTCACGGCAGGAGATAACACGCACACACAGTGTCCACAGGTGTGTAGGGACCTGTGCTGGGAGTCTCACCTCTGCTGGGGCGAGGCAGGCAGACGGAGGACGCTGGCGTCTCCGAATAGAAGGATTTGCTCGTTTGGATTGATTCAGACGGAAAACCCAACACAAAGCGTCCTAAATGCCCCCAAACAGAGAGTTAGTGTCTCTCGCTCTGCAGTGGCCGAGGTGGGATGTAACGGACTCCCCCCCGCCCCGATGCTGACGGGGGGAGGGGTGGTGTGTGCATCGAACGGCCCTCATCCCCGGTGGGTGCAACCTGCCGTTTTCCTGGGGCTTGGATCTGCATGTCCCTGTTGGCTGCAGGAGGCAGTGTCCCAGTCACAAACGTTTCTCAGCATCCACGAGGCCGCGGATGCCAGCGCCAAGCGTGGAGTTTTCACACACACACCCCCCACCCACGACCCGGCTGTTCCGCCCCAAGGGGTGTGCCCGAGAGAACCGACGACATGTCCCCACAACCACGCGAGCCCGGGCGTCCACGGCGGCAGCGTGCATCGTCACCGTGAAGCAGGGGAAAAAAAACCCCGATGTCCCCCCACCGCGGGACGAGGCTCCTCGGCCGTGAAAAGGGACCCAGCGTGACACACAGCACCACACGGGCGGGCCAGAAACGGGCCCACTCCGGCCAAAGGTGCCGGGCACGAGAGACCACGCAGTGTAATGCTCCCGTTTATCCGAAACGCCCTGCACAGGCAAGCCTGCAGACAGACAGACAGACAGACAGATAGACAGCCTGCCCCGCCAGTGGCTGCCTGGGGCTGGAGGGGGCGGGGCTTGGGCAGTCCTGGCCAAGGGCGGGAGGGGGTTTCTTTTCGGGCTGATGAACGTGTCCCCAAACTGAAGGTGGTGATGCTTGCACGTACCTGTGCATGAACTAAACACTTGGATGTGTCCCCTTTAAATAGGGGGATGTGGGGGAGACTGTGTGGATGTGAATCGTATCTCGATAAAGCTGTTATTAAAAAAAAAACTCCGCCTTATGAAATTGAAGTGTTGCCTGAGTAACATTTATGCGCCTGAACCCTCCTCAGACGTACGGTACGGGCCGGGGGCCGGGTCCCTCTGCCTTTGCCCCGTCCCGTGTCCACCCTCCTGCTCCTCTCAGACTGGAGGCTCCTTGGAACTGACCGCGATCTTGTGGCTTTAAGGAATGACAAGTCTCAGGCAGCATTTGACATCGTGGTTGCTACCTTTCAGCATTCCGGACTGAAACAGTTACTGACTCCCCGTTATTGTTATCACGTCTGGGATTTGCTTCGCAATCATCGGGGTGAGGTGGGAGGCATGGCTTGGCGGAGGTGTCAGTTTGCCACGTGTGGGAACCGGTGACGTTGGTGGCCGTGCAGGGGTTTGTTACGCTGGTCTCTCTTCTTCCGCAGGTTTGCAGTCTTCTCTCGTGACTTCTTAGGATGTGTTTCATGAAACGCTGGACACAGCCGCCGGTGCTAAGTCTCACCCACACCTGCGGGCACCTTTCAAAGCCCCTAACCCCGGCGACCTTGGGGGAAGCCTGCCATGCCCCTGCCACATGGAAATACCTGCTCGGCCCACCCAGCTACAACAAAAGAGAAGGCACGATGAGGCTGCCTGTCTATGGGGTCACCGTGCCCCTGCCCCTGGGCGCCATCCCAGAGCCTGCCACCACTGCACCGGCCACAGCACACACACGCCTCACCTGCCACCTTTTGCCCAGGTGAGTGTGGATGCAGCCGGACCACACGGCCCTGTCTCGTGTGCCCGAGTCACTCACGGCAGCCAGAGTAACTGGTGACACAGCTGCCATCACTTCTCAGAGGCTGACTGCAGCCCCTCAGACGAAATCCAGGGCTGAGTCACTGGGCTGGAGGGTCCCTAATGCCCCCTAAAACTAGCGACCTTTTTCTTCCAACGGAGACACACAGAGAAGGTCAGTGGGTAAAGCCATTGGTCCTGCTCCCTCCTCCCCTCGACCCGAAAGGTTGAAAATCCCTGTGACGACGGTCACCCCTGCTTTGGCTGATGCACCCCAGCCATCCTGTCCCTCCAGGTGTGACACCTGCTCAGGTAAATCGGATCAGGAGTGCCCAGCGCTGGCACAGGGGCCTGGAGCCGAAGCAGCACTGCGGCCACCTAAGAGTGCCCTCCCCACAGCCGGCCCCCCCCACCTGCCTCGGGCACAAATGGCCACCAGGTGACACGTGAGGGGCGGGGGAGCGGGACCCCGCTCTAGGTGGGAGGAGGCATGTCACTAACTAAATCGTGGCCCGCCAGGGAGTACGAGGCCCTCCCCAAAGGCCCCGGGGGACATCACCGAGTTATACGTGGTCAGCAGGGGGACACGGCCCACACACAGCAATGCAGTGACACCGCCGGCCGCGTCCCAGAGCAGGTGGCCGTGATGTTTTGCCATACTGACTCGGGGTGGCCCTGTCTCCAAAGCTCCTTTCCCGGCCGGCCTCCCCTGGGGAGGCCCAGGACACACCCGCCCAGCCCAGGCCGGGCGTGGCTGGCAGCCCAGCTGGGAATCCCAACAGGCTGTAAGAGGAAGGGCCCACCGGCCAGCTGGCAGGCCGGGCCCGCGTCTGGACCCGGGCCACCTGCGCTGGACAGCCTCTCCCTAGTGGCGCTTCAGCAGAGGCGTGGCAGATGGCCCTGGGGTCAGACGGGGTCAGATGAGGCCGAGGGCTGGGCCGTGTCCCACATCTCCACGCCCGCCCCTTCCAGCCCCCTCGTCCTCTAGATCAAATCTCCAGGTGCACAGACTGTCCTACAGTTTATCTGCTGCTGCTGCTGCTGCCGCCACTCGCCGCTCTGTCGTCCGAGCCAGGGGTCACCGACCCCTTCCGGGCCCTCTGTGCCCATGGGCCCCGCCCGGGGTTTTATCACTCGTCCCTGCGTCTCCACCGATGTCAGAACAAGTCGACTGAGGGTGGACCCCGCCATCTCTCCTGCACCCCCGCCCCGACACACACCCCCCACACACACCAGGGACAGGCGGCAGGCTCTCCTGCTGGTCCCGAGAGGGAGTCGCCGCCCCACCCCCACCTGGGCGCCCAGCTACCTGGGTGCAGAGAGGTGGCTTCCCCCGGGGGACAAAGACCCGTGGCACGACCGCGGGGACCCCCTCCCGCATGACACGGTGTGCACCGGTGCCCCCCGCAAGTTCTCAGGCGGGTGCAGGAGAGAATGTGTGTGCTGGCAAAGGAAGCAGGAAAGAGAGGGAGAAAGAAACGAGAAAATACAGACCGGGAGGAGAAAGAGCTCAACCTCCCCCCACCCCGTGTCGGTCACTGTCCCTCAAGTCGGCAGGAGCAACGACCGGAGGTGGGGACAGAGAGCGAGGGCACCTTCTGGGGACGCAGGCGGGCTGCCCGCCCCTCCCCCAGGCCTGGCTGGGTGACAAGCGAAGGGACCTTGGGGACTGTCGGTGAGGTAAGGCCACCCCCTGCCGTGCGTCCCCGTGGGGCCGAGGACCCGGTGACCTTCCCGCAGGGCGGAAACCACTTCTGGCGTCCCCACTGACGGCGAGCTGGCACGAGCCACCGCCGCCGCCACCCTGCCCGAGCACCAAGGGCACCGACGCCAGGGGGCCTGAGCCACCTTAGAAATAAATCATGGGGCCACCGAGGGAGAGAGGGGTCTCCCGGGTCTGCGCGGAGCACGTAAGCATCTTAGGCTAATCGGATTTCAGAAAAACACCCGGATCCGGAATAAGACTCTGGCTGAGCACACGGACCTACTTATCAGGACTTGTAAAAATTCACTTCTCTGCTCTGCGCATTGTAAGAACCCCTCACTTCCGACCTAGTCCACGGCTGTGCCCTACTCCTTCCCAAGGTCATTCTCCCTGTCCCCTCGGCCGCCTCCCGGCTGGAACACCTTCTGTTTCTTTGTTTAATTTTTTTCTATTTCTACCTTCCAGCTTCCCACCTAGCTCCCCTCCATGAGAGCAGCACTCTGCTCAGCCTTTGAACTGTGGGCGGGAAAAAGGGAGCTCTAGGGAAAGTCACCTCACGGGGCGATCTGAGCATCAGTTCCTACCTGGGCAGGTCGTGGTGGGCGGTCACACCCCAGGCCTATAATAACTTTTTAGTAAAAGGTTTGCATCTTTGCCTTAAGCAAGCTTTGTTTAAGTAAGTAAGCATGAGATAAGTAAGCATGAGAGAGAGAGAGAGAGAGAGAGAGAGAGAGAGA
>PVKZ01008398.1:0-16370 GCA_004027375.1 Macroglossus sobrinus
ACGGTGAGCCAGAAAGCTGGAATGGGAGCCCTTGGAGGGGACAGTGGCCGAAGAGCTGGAACACGCCCTCCTTGAATTGCAGGAGACACCCAACTGCATAGCTGACTCCCTGTTCATGCCCAGGTGAGCCATCCTGGCACCTCTCATGGACACACAGGGACAGGACACACCAGGTGAGTCAGCCCCGGGGACGGGAGGCCCCAGCCCTCTTTCATCGTCCACCGTGTCCCCTGTGCCCACTGAGTCACTGGCGCCCCAGTCCCTCCGGGAAAGACTGAAAGGACAAGCTGCGCTCCTGCTTTGGGGTTAGTGGGCCTCCCGCGCCCTGCCCCTTTGTCCGCCCTCCCCTGCGCATGCGCCGCCCACCTGCAGGGCCCTCCCCTCCCCATGTGCCTCCCTCCGCATGGGCTTCCGAGCTCCACGGCCCTTGGTTCTCTCTGCCTCTGTCCCCCACATCTAGCACCCTGAGACCCCCCGCCAGATGTGACACCGCCCTCAGGGACAGGAGAAATGACATCAGGTTATCTCAGACCTCTCAGCCTGGCCTGCAGCCCCTCCCCTCCGCGGCGGCGACCAGCAGTCAGTGCCAGGACCCCACAGAGACCCGGACCCCTTCCAGAAGGGACCCGGCGCCACGGTCGCGCAAAAGCCATGTTCCTGAGTTCAGACACAGACGCAAGGGAGGCGGCGCGCGCCCACGCCGGCCTGGACGCCACGCGGCCCTTGGGGTCCCGGGTCTACCCCGACGCCCACCTGAACGGGGCGCTCAGGACGCCCCGCAGAATCGGTGTTGGTGAGCGAGGCTCCCAGCGCCTGTCAGGCCCCGAGGCCGTGCCCTTTGGGTCCTGCCCCCTCGGGATGACGCCCGGTTCGCGGGCGCGACCCCGCACGGCCGCCCGTGGCGGGAAGCGCCCTTCGCACGCGCGGGGCCGGCGGCGCCAGCGCTGAGCGACCAGGAGGGGGCGCGCGGAGTCCCCTGGGAGGCGTCGCCGCGGGAGGAAGGTGGCCACAGGGCTGCGTGGGTCGGGCGGGTCCTCGTCATCCGCCCCAGGTACACCCCCGCAGCCCCACAAGGCGGGGTCCCCAGCCACCGAACAGGCCAAGCTTCAGAAGCAAGTCTGCTTTTTCCAAACGACGAGGTGACAGACGCCAGACGGCCGCCTGAGAGGGGACCCCGAGCCTGAGAGGCGGAGGCGGGGCGCCAGGGACCCGGCAGGGAGGGGCAGTGGGTGTGCCCTGGGCGGGGACGGTCACTTTTACCGGACGCAAAGGTTTTGGGGTGCTGCCGGTGGCTGCCTACACCGGAGATGCACCCCACACCGTAGGGCCGCCGCGCGCAGACAGCGCCAACCCGGTCAACGCCACGTGACGTCGTGACAAACGTTTGTTTTTATGACGTCTTGCTAGCTGAGACTCCGATTCCACTGCGCTTTGTCACGAATATGCGAGGCTCCTCCCGCCCGTCTCACAAACGCTCTGGGCACCCGCTCCCCACCGGTGGCCATCACCGAGACCCTCTCCGTGCACCCTTCCGGGGCTGGGCCGTGCTATCGCCTCCTTCAGGGCACCCCAGCCAGCGGCCACCCCAGTGACAGCAGGAGTTCTGATCCTCAGCAGGACACAGACCCCACACCCTTAATAGTCCCTGTCCCCACACCAGCAGGACAGGACCTCGGGATGGAAAGAGGTACCACAGGGTTAGGGCGGGGTCAGAGCTCTCCGCGTTCACGCTCTGGGGCAATCAGAAAGGGGAGCGGCGGAGGGGGGGGGGGACACTGCCGGGCAGCAGCGGACATGGGGTCTATTCTGGACCTGAGACTGACCCGGAAAAATGTGGTGACACCACATGGCCCCGCAAACCCTGCACCTGGGGTCACATGTTCTCACTCACCAGGGTGACCCCACCTCCCAGGCTTCGCACCTGGGGTCACACATCCTCACGAGGTGACCCTTCCTTCGCGGCCTCCTCACTCAGTGCCCAGGCCCCTCTCTAAGAGTTGACCCATTTCCTTTCTGACTAATAAATTTCTAATCTGCGTAGCCGGGTCGCATTCATTCAGAATGCGTTATCCTGCGTCTCCACAGCCCTCTGGCGTCTCCTCATTCTGTTAGAATGACGCGGTAACACCCGTCCCCTGAAATGTCAGAAGGGCCATGCTTTCTGCAGACAGCTAAAAAAGAACGTGCGAATTAAAACTTTTCTGTAAAAACAAGACCCTCCGCCCCGCCCCGCCCCGCCCCGCCCCGGGACAGCGGGGATTCCCGGTGATCCTTTCAACGCCAAGTGTTTTGAATTTTGCCTGGAGGATGCAACCGACACCGGTCCCACCGGTCCGGATGGAAGGGGCGCTGTTTGAAACCAGCCTCTCAGTTTGTTGGACAGTGGGCTCTGCTGTCATTTCCAAAGACACACGGCGGCCAGCTGGATTCGTAACCGAAGGCAGGGCCTGGGAGCCTCGAGGCCACTCAGGCTGCCAGCGCAACTTCAGAATCGCCCCCAAACATTGGGGACCCGTGAGGACGTCCTCAGATGCCCAAGGTAAGGTCCGGGACCCCTGGGCATGAGATGGCACCCCCAAAGTAGGGTCCGAAACTCCCGAGGACTGGCTTGGACCTCCCAAGGCTGGGTCTGCGAGCTCCAGGGATGAAATGGGACCCTCAAGGCAGGGTTCGAGTCCCCCAGGAATGGGAAGGGACCACACTCAGGCGCCAACAGAGACTAAGAACTCCCCGGCTGGATCAGAAATCCCTGAGCAGCATTCAGAACCCTCCCAAACTGGACTCGAAACCCAAAGCCAGAGCTCAGAGCCCCCAAAGCAAAATCTGTGGCCCCAGGACCGCACTCGGATCCGCAAGACAGCGTCCGCGACCCCCGAATCCGCGCGGAGGACGGAGTAGGGAGAAAGATGCACCGCGAGCCGCCCGCACAGAGAAGCGCCTCCAGGCGGAGCCACCTCCCCACCAATCAGGCGGCAGCGAGCACGTGACGCCTAACGGCCAATAGGGAGTCCGCACGGAAGCACGCCCCCGAGGCCCCGCCCCTCTGCGTTCGGAAGGACGCGGGATGTGGGCCCTGCGGGCCGCCGTCCGCCCGGGGCTCTGCCTCTCTCGCGTGGTTCGCGGCCGCCGGGCTCTGAGGGTCGCGCCACTGCTGCCACCATGGCCCGAGCGCGCACTGGCCGCCTTCGGCCCCGAGGACACGGGGGGATTGCAGGATCGAGGGGGCGGAGGCCGGGGCCCACGTGCGGATGGCTGGAGGAGCCGAGCGGGAGAGGAGGACGACGAGGAGCCGGAAGGTGCGGAGCAGGAGGAGGAGGACGTGGAGGAGCTGCTGAGGAGGGAGCCTCTGCTGCCGGCCGGGACCCAGCGCGTGTGCCTGGTCCACCCCGAGGTCAAGTGGGGACCAAGGAAGCCGCTGCAGACGCGAGGTGACCCGGGGCGGGGCTCCGGGGGCGGGACTCCGAGGCTCTGCCTCATAGGGCTAGGAGCCTGGGGGCGGAGCTTGTGGGCTAACCCTCATAGGGCGGGCGGTTCGGGGGCGGGGCTCCGAGGTTTGACTCCGGCGGGGCCGAGGAAGGCGGGGCTCAGGGCTGGATCTGATTGGACGGGGAGCTGGGGGCGTGGGGTTTCGTGGGCGTGGACGCCGGGAGGCTCGGGGCTGCGCCTCGTGGTGCGATGTTTGTGGGGCTGTGATTCCTAGTGGGGGGACGCGGAAGGGCCGGGTTTGCGGACTCTTGCAGGCGGCGACTTTGAGGAGCGGGGCTTCCTGGGCTGTGTCTCATAGGGCGGGGAGCCTGGGGGCGGGGTTCCGAAGTTTGACCCTCAGGGGCGGGGACTGATTGGGCAGAGAGCTGGTTGGTGGGGTTTCATGGGCGGGGACCCCTGGAGGCTCCGGGCTGCACCTCAGGTGCAGTGTTTTTAGGGCAGGGACGCCTAGAGTGGGGTACTCGCGAGAGGCGCAGCTCGCGGACTTCTGCAGGAGGGGCGAGAACCGAGGGGTTGGTGTGCGGTGTCTGGAACTCGGGCTTCTGAGGGGCTGGGCGCTGAGGGCTGGAACTCGTCCCGCGAGGTTTGAGGGCGGGGACTCCGGGAGCAACACTGAGCCCCCATCCCAGCCTGCCCCTGAACCGGCTCGAAGCAGCCCTTACCAAGGATGCGTCTCTCCCCAAAGCCGAGTGGCAGGTGGCGGAGGCGAAAGCGCTGGTCCACACGCTGGACAACTGGTCCGTGGTGGAGACACTGGTGGTGCCCACCAAAACGCCCGACAAGAAGCTCATCTTCAGCAAGGGGGTCTTGGAGCACCTGACAGGTGCGTCTTTCGCTCATGTCCCTGTCCTTTCTCTCTCCCTCCGGAGAAGAACAGGAAAAGCACAGGCTCTCTGGTGACGCAGCCTCATGGGAACTTGGGTCACACGTGGAAAAAGCGTGGCATCCACACTGGAACGCAAACGAGGCTTGTGGGGGGGAGGGAGCAGTTTAGGGTGCAAGCCAGCTGTGGTGACCCCTAAGCAGACCCTCTCTGCCGTAGAGAAAATCAGGGGGTTGGCGGAAATCACAGCTGTCTTCCTGAACGTGGAGAGGATGTCGGCGCCCACCAAGGTACTCGGGGTCCCTCTCCGTGGTCCACCCTCTGCGCTGAGGCCTCGGTCAGCCTCCCCTCTGAGGGACAGGACACAGTCTTGGGAGAGCGGCAGGTCCCGCCTCTCCTGAGACCCTGCCATGGGCCCGGGCTCCCCATGCGGGGCCCTCACACGCCGTCTTCTTCTCTAGAAGGAACTGGAGGCCGCCTGGCGCGTGCAGGTGTTCGACCGGTTCACCGTGGTCCTGCACATCTTCCGCTGCAACGCCCGGACCAGGGAGGCGCAGCTGCAGGTGGCCCTGGCCGAGCTCCCCGTCCTTAGGTGCTGGCTCGACACAGGGCCTCCGACGACAGAGCCCCTCTCGTCGCCGGGTGTTGACTGTTGCTCAGGGTGTGGGAAGGACAGCGTGGCTGGCCGTGCCCTTCTGGCCGAGGAGCTTGTGGGGCCCACCGGGGCTCAGCCCCCACGGGGAACCTCAGCAGAGCGGCACTCTGGGCCCCTGATTGAGGCCCACGTGAGAGGGGGGGCGCCAGAGCACTGCTGCTCCGTCCAGAGTCCCCCCAGCTTCTGTCCTCGCCCTCGTGGGGTCGTGGGATGGGCACGTGCGTCTGCCCTGTCACCTACTTCCTGTTTCCACACCAGGGCCAACCTGAAAAACGACGGTGGCCACCTGGGTGGACGAGGAGGGGGTTCGCGCTACATCATGGGGTCAGGTAACATTCCGAGGTCATGTCCGCGGGTGTTGGGAAGTGGGTATCACAGCAGCCACCTCTAGGAAGGGGACAGCATCCCTGGATGGGGCTAGGGCTGTGTGCAGGCTCCTTCTGCAGTCACATCGCACAAGCTGGGGATCTGTGTCGTGTCCTGGGCAGTGATGACACATGGGCATATAAGGACACTGTCACTGGGTCTAGGGCTACCTGCTCCAGGAGGACTCATCTCAGATCATCCATTTAGTTATATCTGCAAAGACTTATTTCCAAAGTCAGTCCCATTTACAGACTGGAGGGGGTGTCGAGATACAGACACAACCTGGGGCACCACTCAGCCCAGTGTGGATATTGGGGGACTGTCCTTCCGAGGCTCTTCCTACCGAGTGAAGGGGAGCTCGTGCGACCTCAGAGGGCAGAAGTGGAGGCACGGCCGCCTTCCGCTGGGCAGAGCCGGGTCAGAACAGGTGTCGGGGGCACTGCTTGCCTTGGGCGCACCTGTCCGCTCCCCGCAGGGGCCTCCGTTGTGCAGCTCGCTCTCACACTCCCCCACGTCTGCTCCCCGCACCTGCTTGGGTGCCTGCAGGGGAGTCTTTCGTGCAGCTGCAGCAGCGTCTCTTTAAAGAGAAGGAGGTGAAAATCCGGAAGGCCCTGGAGAGGCTGCGGAGCAGGAGGCGGCTCCTGGGGACGCAGCGCAGGCGGCGGGAGCTCCCCGTGGTGTCCGTGGTGGGCTACACGAACAGCGGTGAGCGGTCCCGGAGTGGGAAGGGGCCCGCCCCCAGGGCTGGCATGATGTAGGAGAACCCGCTCACAAGCACCATGGGGCTGCGGTATTCCCCGAGGGCTGGTGGGCGAGGACGACAGACGGGAGCAGGCAGCCCTTGTGCCTGCGGCTTCTCGGGGCCCATGGCCCCCCGCCGAGTAGCCAGTCTGTCAGTTCAGTGCCTGACAGTGGACCGGGCGCCCTCACCGACAGAGGGTTCCCATACTGAGCAGTGGGAAAAGTGGAGGTTTTGCAGCCCCCCACTTCCAGTAGCCTGGCTCCTAGAAGCTTCTATGGAGGAGGACGCCACAGCGGGCGGCAAGCTTCGTCAGGCGTGCACGTTAGGCGGCCTCTTACGTGCAGAGGCAGGACTCTGGGCTTCTCGTGCAGGCACTGCGGCCCGATGTCACGGGCACCCTCCGATCAGCGAGCAGCACCCACATTCTCAGTCGCCTCCGTTCTCCACTCAGCGAGCATCTGCTGAGCTCTGCCAGGCCCGCCCCCTCCGTGTGCCCGAGAGAACAGCTGTGAGGTGTCCAGCTCCCTGCCCTCCCAGAGCTCAGTCCGCGCCCACAGGAGGGGTCACTTCCCCCTAAACGGTGGACAAACCCTCGTGGTACATCTAGGCATTTAAAGTCCTAGGTTCAGACGTGTCAGTTTGTGCCCGCTGGGGGGGGCGATGCCGTGCCCGTCTGCCGGACAGAGGAGCTCACCCTGCCCAGAGGACCCGGTATCCTGTGACTGGTGGTGGACGCTCCTGGCTGAGCTGTCCTGCCTGGTCACACCATGTCACTAGTCACCTCCGATTGACCTCTGTGGCAGGGGGAAGCCCCTGGCTACCCATAGGTGTCCGTCAGCTGGCCACATCCTAGTGTGGCCCGAACACTAGGGTCAACTGCCCAGGTCCATTCTGTCAGGAAAAGCTGAGTGGAGGGGACGTCCTCTGGGGCCACCTCGGGTACACACAACCCCTGCCTGTCTACACCGTCACCCTATCTATACCATAAACCTTGTCTATATCATTCCCCCTGTCTACACCACAGCCCACCTGCACCACCCCACTGTCCGCTCACCCCCATCTATACTGTCCTTCATCTACAGTGTCCCTGTCACTGCACTGTCCTCTTCCCCCCATTCATACCATCCCCCATCTACATCAACACCCCCGTCTGCACCCTCACTCGACAGCATCATCCTCGTCTACACACCCCCAGCACACGAACCTGGACTCCATCGTCTCTCTGTATACCGCCCCTGCCCATACCCTGTGTACGCCGACGGCCTCGTCTGCTTGGGCGCCCGCCCCCTGGGCCGGCCCGTTTGCCCGGGAGGCCAGACAGCAGCGGCCACGTCTGCGCGGTCCACACACAGCGGCCGGAGGGCCCCGCCCTGACTGAGGAGCTCAGGGTCACGCTCGCGGCCGCCCTCCGCCAGAGGCCGGGGGTCAGACGTGGCGTGGCC
The DNA here is from genome assembly GCA_004027375.1 of Macroglossus sobrinus. Lineage (NCBI taxonomy): Eukaryota > Metazoa > Chordata > Mammalia > Chiroptera > Pteropodidae > Macroglossus > Macroglossus sobrinus. Next base: position 7,515 of record PVKZ01008398.1, read on the forward strand.
CAGGTTCAGCAGCAGACGTGGGAGGTGGCTTCACGCAGCGTCTGTCTTTGTCTCCAACTTCAGGTAAAACCACGCTGATCAAGGCGCTGACGGGAGACGCTGCCATCCAGCCCCGGGACCAGCTGTTTGCGACCCTGGACGTCACGGCCCACGCGGGGTCGCTGCCCTCCCGCATGACGGTCGTCTACCTGGACACCATTGGCTTCCTCTCCCAGCTGCCCCACGGCCTCATCGAGTCCTTCTCGGCCACCCTGGAGGACGTGGCCCACTCGGTGAGTGTGCGGTGCTGGGGCCAGCCCCGCGGTGCCAGGGGTGGGGCCAGGTGCCCTCACACGTGACCCGGCAGGTCCCGGCGTCCTCCTGGAGCAGCGAGGGTCGTAGGGAAGGACTAGCGGGATGTGAGCACCTGCGGTTTAGTGTTGAGGCCGTACCTGCGTCAGCCACTAGGTGGAGACACACGCCGCAGTGAAGCTGGAGGCGACCAGCGGGAGCGCGATGCCGGGCTCCGGGTGGCTCTCTCTGTCGCGCTGCCTCTGTGGGTTTCCTGAAAACCTAAAACTTAAGTTCTTCCAAAAAAAAAAATTCTAAATACCCCGAAATATAAAGGGTACCTTTTTCCAGTGGCCAATTTCACGTGGCTTTTGTTTTTCTCCGAATTTAGCATGAGGAACCCACTGTAAAACGTTTAAAATTAGTCAAAAATCAATCTTTAAATGTGAAATAAGATTTCGCAGAAGGGTGAACGGCCCAGAGCTTCGGCTGAAGCACCTGCCGGCCCGGGTGGGTGGCCCGTACTGTGGATTGGGACATGGTGACCCAGCGGCCCCTCAGTCCTGGGGGACGGGCTCCGTGGCTGCAGGGAGACCCCCCCCTTGGGTCGCAGTCACCCCACCCGCTCGGGGACAGCTGAGCCAGCGCCCACCGCCACCCGTCCTGGTGGGCCGGGGCCGGTGACCCGCACGTCCCAGCCGGGGGCCCTTCCGCCCTCAGGACGTGATCCTGCACGTGAGGGACGTGAGCCACCCCGAGAGCGAGCTGCAGAGCGCCAGCGTGCTGTCGGCCCTGCGCGGCCTGCGCCTGCCCGCGCCGCTGCTGGACGGCGTGCTGGAGGTGCACAACAAGGCGGACCTGCTGCCCGGGTGAGTGGCCGGCCTCCGGGGGGCGCGTGGCTGTCCGCCCGGCTCCGTGTCCTCTAGATGACCAGCCCGCCAGTGGGGCGGGGCCGGTAAGGGGGACCCTGGGCCCCGCACGCCGAGGTTCCCCCACCGCCTTCGTGTGGCGGGGCCTGCGGCGCCCTGGGGGTGCACTGAAGCGGTGGGCAGGGTCCCCGCGGGGACAGCACGGCTGAGCCGGGTCCGGGGCCGCCCCGCGCAGGTACCGGCCGCCGGGGCCGCACGCGCTCGCCGTGTCCGCGCTCCGGGGCCTCGGGCTGCAGGAGCTGAGAGCCGCGCTGGAGGCCGCGGTGCTGAGGGCGACGGACAGACGCGTGCTCACCCTCCGCGTGCGGCTGGCGGGGGCGCAGCTCAGGTGCGTCGGGCGCGCGGGGCGGCGGGGCGTGGACGGGGTGGGGCGCGCGGGGCGCTGTGCGCACGTGGGGTCGCCCGGCGCAGCGTGGCCACCGCCAGTCCGAGTGGATGACTCGCGCGCCGGCCCCGGCGCAGGCCGACGTCGCCGCAGGGCTGGTGGCCGGCGTGCCCTGCAGCGACGGGTCCCCGGTTCCCGTGAGGGCCGCAGCCGTCCCTCTTCCCGCCCCTCCCCCTCAGCTGGCTGCACCGGGAGGCCACCGTGCAGGACGTGCACGTCGTCCCGGAGGCCGGCGTGGCCGACGTCACCGTCATCATCAGCAGCGCCGCTTACGGCAAGTTCCGGAAGCTCTTTCCAGAATGACAGGACGCTGGTGGCCTGGGGCCTGCGCGGGCGGAGCCTCGGGCAGGCAGCGCGGCCCGGTGGGTCCTTCCCGCAGCGTCCGCGCGCCACTCGGCGGTTCCGGGCGACGGTCCGTCAGCGCGTCGCGCGGGTGGACTTCCAGAGGTTTCAGCGACGAGACGGGAAAAGCTTGGTCCCTGCTTGGGAGCCAGTGGCCTGGTTCTCCCCGTCTGCGCTCTGGCTGTGCGGGGTCTGGTGGCGGCGGCCAGGCCTGCTCTGCCCCTGCTCTGCCCCGCACCCCCCAGTGTCAGAGCAACTGGCAAAGCCGGGTCTCCCGGCACAGGCAGCGGACAAGGAGCCCACGTCACCGCCGGAGCAGAAGCAGCTGTGACTATGTGTCCTGCGGCCGGCAGGAGACTGTGAGACAGGAGGTGTCCGGCAGTCACAGAGCCAGCAGACCCGTCCAGCCCACGTCACTCGTCACTCGCCTGCACCGCAGGAAGTGTACAGCTGGGGGCATCGGGGACACCAGGGTCACGTCCAACAGCAAAGCAGCACCAGGAACAGACTGGACGCCTCCCCCAGACCACTCATGGGAACGGGGTGCTCCCTCCTGCCCTCCCTCAGGAGGTCCACCTCGCCCTTCTCCTGAGACTGGTTTCCACCGTCACGGGCGTGCGCCCTGAGTTGTCCTAGGACTTTGTCACTCGGCGAGTGACAGGAGAGTGATCGAGCTGACTCCCGAGCGTGTGGGAGGGGGGTGTGTGACCTCCCCAGACAGCCCGGCACACTCCTTGTTTGCTCAGACACTGTGACACACGCAGCGCACAGACTGCACCACGCCCGTATGCTGTCCCCAAGTCTGCTGCCACCCAAGCCGTCCCAAGCTGGGCTTCCCAACGGGGCCACCCTGTGCACAGTTTGCAGAGCTGTGGCAGACAGGATGATGTCCCAGAGGGACCCACGTCCTCGTCCCCGTGTTGTAGAATAATGTCCGCAAACATGTCCCTGTCCTCATCCTCTGAGCCTGTGATTTGTTACCTTAATGGGCCAGAGGACTTTGCAGACAATCCCGTTAAGGACCCCGAAACGGGCGGGCCGCTCTGCACTACGCGCTGGGCGCACGTGTCACAGGGACCTCACAGGAGGGAGGCGGGAGGCGCGGCCACAGATGTGGTGGCACAGCCAGACTGAGTCAGAGGAAGCTGAGGGAGCCACGGTGCTGGCTTTGCCGTGGGGGGCGGGCTGTGGGGGGCGGGCTGTGAGGCCAGCACTGCTGGAAGCCTCCAGAAGCTGGGAATGGGGTCTGAAAGCCAGGCTTTGAGGAGACCCCACTGGGCAGTGGAGGATCCTCCGTGGGCCGTGCCCCCCGGGCTCCCCAAGTCCAGCCCCGTCCACTCGCCAGCATGTGTCCCACATTCCCACGGGGCCCCTTAAGCCGTCCCATGACCAGGGACACCCACTTCCTCCCGGCATCGCCTGCTCCAGGGGCCTCCTGGTCCAGCTGGGGGATGCAAGCAAGGCTGTGGGATCCCGCTCTGTCCCCTGCTCTCCTGGAACTGCCCACTGCCCCCTGTCCCCTCCACACTCCCAGAGTCCCTGCCCAAGGACTCAGAGGGGATGAGACAGCCCCAAGGTGGCCTCGGGCACAGCCTGCCGACCACAGGGTCCCGGCTCCACTGCGGGGCACAGCACAGCGGGGCGTGGAGGGCCAGGCGGGCCTCACAGGACCCCAGTGAGAATGCTGGGGCTCGTGGGCCCCAGAGAGAAGGCTGGGGAGCTCAGGAGAAGCAGGGGGTCCAGAGTGAGAGTCTGGCTTCCCGGGCGCAGCAGGCATAAGGCCGCTCCCCACCCCTCAGTCTCCAGAAAGACCCTTATTTCTTCAGATGGGCTTCTCCCCTTGCAGTTCCGGGGTGCACTGTGCCCACAGGGCCCCAGGCCCTCAGGACAGCCCCACGTGGGCGGGAGGGAGGCATTCGTCAGAGGACACAGGTGCCCCACCTTGTCCCCGACGGGGGGTGGCCGGCAGAGGGCCGAGACTGCCATCGTGACCGTGGCTCAAGTGCAGGCATTTCCTGGGCAGGTACGTAGCCCACTGGGCGTTGTGGAGGCCTGGCGGGAGTGAGCCGGGTCCCCTCCACGGTGGGCGGGGCGCACGTGTGGCCCCAAGTCCCCACCAGGAGCCTGTTCCTCCAAGACACGTCTCGGAGAGGCCTCTTCAAAGCGAAGCCGCGAACCTTTGCTTCGTGTCCCCATGGAGGGGACCAAAGATACCGCCAGACGGGAACTTGGAGCCCGGCCTCCGACCGGCAGCAAAGCGGACGGCAGGAGGGAGGCGCAGTTTCATATTTTTTAATAAGTCCTGGGAAAAGGGCTCCATCCAGTAACGTATCTGAAGGCCCCGTGTGCCCCCATGAAACCCATAATGAGCCTGACTCGCTCATGTCTTCTCCTTGTTCTCTGGACTGAATGACCCCTCACACGTCCATTCCCGACACACCCGCGGTGACCGTGGACTGGATTTGCCGTGAGGACGTGGCCGTCCCGTCAGACTCCCTGTGAGACGCGTCCCTTCTTCCCCTCAGATGTCCTGGGGCCTGAGCTCGGGGGGGGGGGAGGGGGTCCGACCCAGCAGAGCCTGGGCCCGAGGTCACCAGCGGGGTGGTCCCCGTCCGTCAGGGACCTTCGTTCAATAATGGCACCCTGGCGTGGACTTTCTTTGGGAAAAGGAGTAAATTTGTCCCAAGGGGACACGTTAGAACATGGATCAAGGAGTCGTTTTCAAGTCTGTCCCAAGAGAACGTGTTGTGTGACGAGGGACGTGAGATCGGTGTGGCTGGGACCCGTCCTCGGCCTGAGTCAGGGGCCGTCGCTCGGGAAAGCCACGTGTGCCCAGGGAGGCATTTCTGCGACCTTGAGCTGCCGGGACCAGGACGGCTGGCCTTGGGGAGACGGTGACGGCATCTTGGTCAGTGTTCAGCCTCCCACCGGTGGGAGCAATGGTGGGGGGTTCTCATCTGCACCCCTGCAGTGGGGGTGCCCGAGCTAGCAGGGAGAGGCCAGGCCACTGCAAGAAGGCAGAAGGCAGAAGGCCGCAGCGTGTCCGTGGGGCGGGACAGCAGACAGGTTAGGGCTGGCCAACCTGAGGCATGGCGGCGGCCCCGGGAGCAGGGTGTGGCCGCTGCTCGCCTGGCACTTGGAAGCCGGGGCAGGGGCCGCTGGCCCGGCGCGTGATGCTGGGTCACGGGCGGCCGGCTTGCGTACAAGAGGCGGCTCCAAGCGATTTTTTGCTTCTTAGGGAGCAGGTGCCCCTGGGGGAGGGGCAGTGTCCCAGGTGTGCAAGGCCCCCAAACGCCAGAACATCAAAAACTCAAAGTAAGAACACAGTTGACGCGAGGAGCTGTGATGGACGGTGGTTCAGCGGATGAGGGCGGAGTCTCAGGATCCGCAGGGCGGGGCCACGCCCCCCCCCCCCCGGGGCCAGGGCGGGCCGGGGACCCCCGCGTGGAGCGGCAGGGACGCTCCTGGGCCCCGTGCCGGGTGCAGCGAGGAGGCGACAGGGACCTCATTCCAGTGTCCGCACGAGCGAGCAGACGTGAGCTCGCACTGCGCGGCTCTGAGACCAGGGAGACACGCGGCAGAAGGCACGGCGCGCGACACCTGTGTCCCTCCGCCTGCGGGAAGGTGGCCTCACGGGGCCCTGAGAAGTGCGAGGGTCCGTGCCCAGCGCCGTTCCCATGTACCTGTCCCTTAGGTCTCTCCTGGTCACAGTCAGCAAACCCTGAAGCCAGTGGTGCTCCAGGGAGCTGGGGGGAGGGGACAGGCCCTCACGTCACTGCACCACGAGCAGGTCATTCCCTCTGTTACAGCGTCGTCCTCCGCGGGTTACCACCCGCTCAGCCCTTTCCCACCGACAGGGCACCGAGAGCTTCCTGCAGCCGCTGGTGCTGTCAGCGTGTCATCGGCAGGGGACGCCCCCGAGCCTCTCGTGGGCAACCGCAGGCCAGCGGTGTCAACCTGGGGACAAGCCCGCACCTCCTGGTCCCTGTCCCCGTGAAGACGCGATCACACAGCCAGCTAGATCAGCAGCATGCGTGGGGACCCGCCCACACACACACCCAGACACAGCAGTGACACCATGGGGCATGACCCGGGAGCCCGAGGGACCCTGCCCCGGGCTGCACGGACCCCACGCTCCTCGCCTGGACCAGGCAAGCGACAGCACCCAAGGGTGAAGGGGCCAGAGCCCGCTCAGCAGCGTAGAAGCTTCTCGTTGAGCCTGATGACGTCACTGACGAAAGTGTCGGTGCCGACGAAGTCCCCGGCGATGATGTTGACGCACCGCGGGCCGGGCCCCGGGCTCTGCTCCTGCACCCAGGCGCTCAGGTACGGCAGGCTGGGGACCGTCACCTTCCTGAGGGACGCGGCCGGGTGAGCGAGGATGTACTCCAGGTTCTCCGTCAGGTTGATGCCCGCCACAAACAGCCCGCCTGGAATGGCAACCGGGGACGGGCGGAGGCTTAGGGCGGCCACCTGCGCCACCCACCCGTCGTCCTCCCCTGCTGTCACCTCAGGACTGCCCGCTCTGCCTTCCAGACGGGAGTCTGACAGCACGGGCTCAGCACGAGTCACAGAGGAAGCTGGGTGAGAATGTCCCCACAGGTGTCCCCATCCGAATGCCCATGTCATAGACAGAAAACTGTCCCCATGCTGTGTGATAATGTCCCCAAAGATGCCCCTGTCCTATTCCCCGTGTGATGGAATAGTGCCCCCAAAGACATCCCTGTCCTAACCCAGTCTGTCTCTGGGCCCGTTCTGGACATTCCTTGAACATGGAGTCGCACACCGTGCCCTTCTGTGTCTGGCTCCTTTGAACCTTGTTAGACTTTCGTCTGCCCTGTGACATGTGTCACCCCCTCATTCCTGTCCAAAGGCAGACGACGGCCACTGCACGGACAAAAAGTAGTGTGCACATCCACACGATGACAGACGTTCAAGTCGTCTGCGTCCTGGGTGCTTTTCACCGTCCTGGCCCCAGCCATGAAGTGGGCCCTGGGAACTGCAAGCTGCAGCCAAGCCCTGCCCCCCGAGTCCCACCCTGTGAGGTGCCATCTTCAACAGCACGGACCCAGACTGTGCCAAGTGGGAGTTGCTTTCTGTGTAAACAGCTGTGACCGAGCCAACCGGCCACAGGTCAGTGCACCGTTGGGGTGCAGCCGGGGCTGCTGCCACCCACCGCCTCTGCACCCATCGGGACACCGTTTGGGCTTCTGCCTGAGTCAGCGCTTCCCAAAGAACCATTCTCACTGCTGTCTAATACTCTCTTGCCGCCCCTCGCTGGGAACGCCTCCGAGGGTGACGTCAACAGCCCCATAACCTGGGAAAGTTCCCTTTCTTCCAGCTGACACACACGGCCAAGCCAGCACCCCAGCCCATCAACGCCACAAACCGGGGGACTGGGTCACGTGTTTGCCAGAAAAGCCACTCACAGCAGCGAAGGAGGCCCCAGCAGGAGACGGGCGGGGCCGGGGCAGCGTGGGAAGGACAGACAGAGGACTCGCTGCGGGGGGCGGGACCCCGCGGGCCGAGGGGTGCGGCCTCGAGCCCGTCAAGGGCTCGTAGCGCGAGTGCGCGCCCGGCCACGCACGTGATGCCCGCGTCGGCGGGTGTGCGCGTGCCGGACGCACATGCGCACACAGCTGCATGCACGTGTCCACGCGCACGCGCACGCACGCACACGCTCGCGCACGCACACGCTCTTGCGCGCACGCACACGCCGCATGCATGCGCATGCGCACACGCACAGCCCATGCCGCGGCCACGCCCCGCGCTGCGAGCCCGAGGCCAGCGTGGGGTGCGGACGCGGGGGCCCGGGCGGGCGGCGCACGCACCTGGGCGGCCGCAGCGCTGCATCTGCTCCAGGTAGCGGACCAGCTTCTCCGGCTTCACCTGGTTCGCCCACCAGTAGGGGATCGCCGGCCACAGCTGCCGGTGCCGGCGCACGGCGCACTCGTCGTCGTAGGACAGCACGACCTGCTGGCCCCGCGCCCACAGCTGCCGCAGCGTCGGCACCTCCTGCAAGGGAGCGGGTGTGGGTGCCCTGAGGGGGCGGGGGCGGGGCGGGGCTGGGAGAGGACGGCGAGGGGAGGACATGCTGGGGTGTCAGAGAGGACGGTGAGGGGATGAAATACTGAGGTGTCTGTACAAGACGGTGAGAGGAGCAGATACTGGGGTGTCTCAGAGGACAGTGAGGGGAGGAGATACTGGGGTGTCTGGGAGAGGATGGTGAGGGGAGGAGATGCTGGGGTGTCTGAGGGGACGGTGAGGGGAGGAGATTCTGGGGTGTCTGTGACAGGATGTTGAGGGCAGGAGATACTGGACCTCTGAGAACACAGCAAAGGTTGCATATATTACGGGGTCTTTGGAGGAGGGTGACAGGGCAGGTGGCCATATGTCACCATCGTGGTGTCTGCTTCTCACGAGGGCAGTGACACTGAGCGCAGTGTCCCAGGGCGGGTGATCACTGGGTCCCTGTGCTACACGTGAAGGGACCAGGACCACTGTCCTTCCTCGGCTGCAAGTCACACTCCCACCTCCCTCATCCCCCTGTGATGTCCCCGTGACACTCGGTCCCCGTGTGTCCTCGGGGGACCTGAGAACTGGGTGCCCCTGGGCTCGCGGCAGCCCTGTCGTCTCTTAGCTGAGACCTCAGTCTCCTCCTGGCCTCGCAGGATGGGACTGGAGACACGGCATTCAGAACTGTTGACATGAACTGATGTAACGTCAGGCTAAGGTCTCGTGGATGTCACCTCTCGGGCTCCCTGGGGACAAGGGGACCAGGCACCGTCCACCCCCCAGCAGACAGAGAAAGCTGTCTACGCAGTGAAGCCACAGGTGGGGTGACAGGCGGACTCGTGTCCCCAGGAGCCCACATGCTGAAGCCCGAACCCTAGTTGACTGGACGTGGAGCTGGACCCTTGCAGAGGGGTT
>PVKZ01008399.1:0-16193 GCA_004027375.1 Macroglossus sobrinus
AAAGAAAGAAAGAAAGAAAGAAAGAAAGAAAGAAAGAAAGAAAGAAAGAAAGAAAGAAAGAAAGAAAGAAAGAAAGAAAGAAAGAAATATAGGTGCTCTTGGAAACACACCATATCTTAACTTCTCAAAGCAGTAAGCAACTGAATAAAGCAGCAAGAGCCAACACTGGGTGAGGTCACAAGAGGCGTACACTTGTCCTATGCACCGGCTTTTGTGCCCATATATTCATGCATGCTATTCATAGGTCTTTTCTTCTTCCTCAGATTCTGGGCAGTGTTCCAGAGAGTTACACTGATCTTCAGTTAGGAGATTTTTCACACATTTGTACAGCTTCAGGGCTTAGATACCAAATTCAAGCATGCTTATACTTACACATTTTTTATTATTATTAGTTTCAAGTATACAGTACATTGGTTAGACATTAATATAGTTTATAAAATGATCCCCCTAATTGCTCCTTCTCTCCTCTGGTTTCCCACCTAGCCAACTTATTAATGCTGACTGCATTTCCTGCGCCATGCTCCCCATCCCTGTGACCATTTGAAAGGAAACAGCGGCCTAAATTCAATGCGATAAACATTTTATTAGATTTATTTTCTCTCTCTCTGTCTCATGCCTTTTCTTCTGCATCATATAGAAGTCTAGTCAGGCTTCTAGAACAAGATGCCATAGGCAGAGTGGCTTAAACAACAGACCTTTAGTTCCCACACTTCTGGAGGATAAGAACTGCAAAATCAAGGTGCTGGAAGATTTGATTTCTGATGAGTCTTGCTTGCAGACATCTGCCTACTCTCTGTGTCCTCTCATGGGGGAGAGAAGGAGAGAGAGAGATAGACAGAGAGAAAAACATAGAGAGAGAGATGGAGAGAGACAGAGAGGCAGAGAGAGAGCGAGAGAGAGAGAAAGAGAGAGAGAGAGAGAGAGAGAGAGAGAGAGAGAGAGAGAGAGAAGATACCCACTGGTCCCCTTTTCTCTTTTTATAAAGACACTTAAGCCATTATTAGAGTCCCATCCTCATGACCTCATCTAAACCTAATTACCTCCCAAAGACTCCACCTCCAAATGCCATCACACTGGAGATTAGGACCTCAACATATACATTCTGTGGGGACACAAGCCTTCAGTCCATAACATCCTCTTCTCATTTGTTCTGCTTCCTTTCCTCAATAAATACTTAGTGCTTTTCATGCTGTCGGCCCTGGAATTACAAGAATTATTTTAAGGCATGCACAGGACCTGCCCTCAAAGAGTCAACAGACTAGGGGGCACTAACTGTAGGTCCTGGCACCTTCAAAAGACATCCAAGAGAGCAATGTCTTCTACTGAGCTGGTAAAAAGGAAAGTGATTTGGGAGTTTAGAAGTAAAAGTGGGGATTCCAGACCGCCAGGTGGAAGAAAAGCTTTCAAGGCCGAGGGTACAGTATTAAGCAACACAATAGAGGCCTGACCTTGGCTGATGGATACGCCCTGGGAACACAGAGCACTGCAGAGGACTTTGATGGGAGACAGAAGCAGGGAGAAGGAGAAGCAAGAGATAACATTGGAATGATAAGCTGACGCTGGTTTGTCAAGAGCCGCATATCTTCCGGAAGAAGGTTGGCCAATGCCTTGTACTTTTTAGATGAAGGTCATTGGCAGAGCTGGGAGAGTAGTCCTATTTGGAATTCTAAGATCTGAGATTAAGAGTTCGTATCAATCAACGGCTAAGACACCTCCTAGCTTTCCCCCGATTATCTCTCCCCAAAACTTGCCCCCACAATGCCTGCCTGCCCTTGTCACCCACTAACAAGCAGCTAGCACCCTCTCATAATCTCTCTTCCATGGCACAGGAGGCGTTGCTCTTGCAATTTATCATTCAGCTCCCCTATCAGCCACCCCGCCAGCCTCCACTCTCCCCTCAACTAAAGAGAGAAGTTTCTCTTCCTTGGTTCAGAGTGGGGGAAATCTGTCACTTCTAAGAGCAGACAGGCCTGGAACTCAAGGGACAGAAATGTCAGTGAAGGTATTTCTCAACCGGAAGTTACTTGACATCTGTCTTAGAAACTCTATTAATGCTTTCCTTTTGTGTCTGCTCTTTAAATTCCCATTGTGTAAGATTAAGTAATGACGATTACTTTTAAAAATAGGGACCATGACACACGTTCTAAGGAACACAAGCCAGGCAGGACACATCTATATACTTAAACCCTCACCCCTCTTCAATGTAGAAATTTTCAAATAAACCAACCAACAAACAACAATGAAAAAACTCCACAAACTTAGCATTTGTTTTGAATTGTTCCCAGCATGCATGCCAAGTATTAGAAACTTAGGTATTCTTTTTCACACAGTGTCTTTCCTTCTAGAAATTTGCCTTAAGAAAGTAATTGGAGTGTAATCAAATTTATAAGTCAACATTCAGTCAAGATTACCAACTAGGGAAAACCAGAAAGCACCTTAAATTCTCTCTATCGAAGAGTAGTTGACTTGATTATCGTCTAACCACAAAGAATTATAGTTTGGTGAAATAACAACATAATTTTAAATAAAAAAGTGAGAAACAGTAGCGTATGGAATATTTATACACAAGCATAGATGAAATGCTGGAGGGAAAGATGTAAGAATGTTAGTTGGCAGTTATATTTCAACAGGATGCTATATGTGACTTTTATTTTCTTTTTTACAGAAAGGTGAGACATTAGGTCAGAAGCAGAAGGGATCTGGGCCAGGTGTGTTGCGTGTAAGAGATGGTTAGGATGTAGCCCACCATTAAAACTATAAACAGCAAAGGACCTGAGGGTGGCATTTAATGAGGTACAGCCTGAAGGGCACAGAGACAGGCTTGATGGCTGCAGAAGGGAAAGGGGGTGTAGGGTTACCAAGCAAAAGGGGAGATCTCTTAAATAGACTTATATTTCTAAAGGCTTAAAATACAACAGAACTAATTTTAAAAAATTAGTGATGCTAAAAGATTCAAGTTATGAGATGCCAGTTCTAAAATGCATTTATTACTTCATGGGATTCAGCCAAAGGCTTTCAGCCCCCATTTTAATCAATTTTGAGAAAGACTATTCCTGCAGGTGTATTAGATTCTTCTGGAATAGTGATATTTCCTCACGAAATAAATGTTTGGACTTCACAGGAACAACTACAGGAGAAAGAACTAGAAAAATCACTCTTAAAGTGATTTTTTCATTCTCCTTTGGATACTTGGTATTGTTTTTAAAAAAAAACTATAAAATTAAAATAATGGAAATTTTAGGTTTTGCTACTATTATGAGCTGAGAATTGCATCTCGCAGAAGAAAATTAAGTGAGACACTTCTGATGAGAATCTTATGTTTATTGTTTTAAAAGCTCTGTGCTAATACTGAAAGAATGTATTTCTGGTGGGAAGCGATATATTTCCATGGCTTCAGGGGACCTGATTCCTGTCCTAAAAATATATTTCCTTAGATATTATTAAAAAAAAACACCTTAAACAATCAAAAGACTATATGGTAAAAAATCTACAGCAAACATAGAGATGTTTCATATCCTTATCATTTAAAGGCTTTAAATCTATAGAACAAAGATGAACAGCTGCTCCCCACTCCACCAAAAAACATGTGAAGAATACAAAAGGGAGTTTATAAGAGAATATTTGCATATGACAAATAAATATGAAATGAAAAACGTAACCCTACTAGTAATAAAAAGTATGAGCACATCGGTAAAATCAATGTTGTTTCCAGTAAGTTGGTGATTTGATGTTGGTGGCATGAAGTTCAGTGGACATTCTCATGACTTCTCGGTGTGACCAATTGCAGCAATCTTTCCATAGAAAGATTTAAAATTGGTCTTGGTCCTTTAATCTAGTAAGATAACCCTTCTAATTTGTTATTTCTAAAAGCATAAGTATACACATATATTCAGGTATGTAGTTGCTCATAGCAGCATTTTTGTAATGGCAAAAATAATCGAAATAACTGAAAAAAACAAAAATGGGAAAATATTCAAATGAATTATGGTTAATCTATTTGATGATGGAGTTCTACTAGTCACTTATGAAAAATCAAGGTTTACAAAGACTATTTAATAACATGAAAGATTGTTTAAAATAACAAGTAAAAAAAAAGGAGCTAAAAAAATACTACTTTACACCCCAATATGTTTATCAATGTATGTGTATAAAAAAATAGTGGAAGGCATTATATCAACATATTAATAATGGTTATATCTACATGGTGGCTTTACCTTTTTTCTTTCTTCCACATTTTTCATATTTCCAAAGTTTTTACCAGGAGTATGCATTACTCTATGGTTGAATCAAAACATATTATTTCAAAACAAAATGATATTTCTGGAAATACAGAAAGTTCCCCTTTGAGATGTATTACAATCTGAGACACCGAGACCACAGAATGACATTATCTGTTTAGCAGTGTGTCCCTCTGAGTGTTCCAATGCTACACCCTCAGGGATTGTGATTTTGAGGGAGCCCAGAGGAGTGAAGCATTTGTCCAAGGTCAAGTGATCAGTGTGTAGTGTCCATGACACACAAAGCCAGACTCTAAGTAAAGTCATCAGGACAGAGTTTCATCAGTAACATATTATTGCAATGCGGAAAGTAGTCCAGTATGAACTGAGCTCAGCTTCCATCTGTATAGCAGTGCCGAGGCATTTCAAAGGCAGAATGAAGGAAGAGGGAGTGGGCTGAGCAGGGCTCAGTAGAGTCAAGAAAGGGAGAAATGACACAGAGTGGGAAGAGGCATTTGGTCCATGTGAAACCCATCCGGATTTGCTAGCTGGTGCTCCTTGATGTTAGGCTTCTCCCCTCCCAGAGGCTGAGAGTGCAGGACTCTATCTTTGCTGGTAGCTGGAAAATACAGTTCGTTCTGTAACATCCTTAAATCTTTTCAGAGAAGTGCTTCTAGGTGAGCTGGGTCAGCCTGGGGATGCAGCCTGGAGCTGTTAGAAAGCACATTAGTGTTTGTTCAAGTCTTTATGGGCCAAGATTGAGGTCTAATGGTTGAGTGGGGCAGAGGGCTTGGAGAAGCATGGATAGGGTTTGTCTTTAGCAAGAACCAGACTAGAGTCCCCCCGGTCTCCCGACTCTTGTTCCAACATTCCTCTCACTGCCACAGTTTCTGCATATCAAGAACTTTTTTGACCAAAATGAGAACTTCAACCAGAACTGAAAGGACAAGAAGAATTATTGAGATAAGGAGATTAAGGAGCAAGAAAATGCTTGCCTAGCATAAGTAACCCCTTGATACTGGATCATGGTTAGATGCTCAAAGCTAGTCTTCCTCTTGAAGAGAGTATTCCCACCTGCTCTGTGGTTAATGCTTGAGTCTAGGTATTGAATGAGTTGGAGAGGTGATACTTGGGAGTGTCACCATATAAAGCAATTTCTTAGTAAGTTATCAGTTTAAACGTGTGCGCAATATATAGAAAATCCTGGGTGGTTCACTCTCTCACATAGTTGATGAGTGAGACACATTCTTGGTATCGATTTCTTTAGTTCACCCTGAGCAAATATATCATTCATTCATCTTCTGTTGGTCAAGAACCTGAAACCAAGCAGCAGTCATAGAGCTGTTTCGTGTCTTCAGAACCCTGATGTTTGGAGAACTTTCTGGGATCCCTGTGAAATCTGGACAAAAGCCGGAATCGGCTTTGCAAAAACAGTATTTTTCCAGTTCGGTTACTTAATGTTTACCCATTGCTGACATCTTTTTTTTTTTTTTTGCTTTCTTCCTCTTTTTCCACATTTTTCTTTCCCCTTCTTTATCTACATTTTTTTCTGTCTTTCCTTACTTTCTCCCTTCCTTCCTTCCTTCCTTCCTTCCTTCCTTCCTTCCTTCCTTCCTTCCTTCCTTCCTCCCTTCCTCCCTTCTTTCCTTCCTTCCTACTTTCCATTCTCCAATTTACTTAGTAAACACTTTGGTCCCCACTCATTTCCAGACCATGTGCTTGCCTCCCGAGAGCCAGATCAACATGTTGCCAAAATCACAGACTTTGAGTCAGATGAGCCAAGGATCAGTTTTCTGTTCAATATCAACTGCCTGACTGTGACCAAGTTGTTTAATCTCTACCTGTTCACCCATTTCACGAGCACACATTCATCATGTGCCTTTCCTGTGTCCTAAGCTATGCTAGGTGTTCCCGCCATAGTTCTTACAAATGCTCCATAAAATGGAGAAAGTGCCACTTATCCTTGGGTTGTTGTGATGATCCCACTGAATGATGTATATAAAGTCGAGTAATTAAGGATTACTTTATACCCATCACATTGTAGACATCTAATAAATATCAGCTTCTTGTTCTTTTCTTTCAGTATCCGAGACGCCAAGTATACATATGTGAGACCCAGTTTTTGAAACGATCTCACAGGCTAGCCAGAAAAAGCAGATTTTTAGGGGGAAAGAAACTACACTGCATTTCATACATTCTAAATCATGTATTTTTTTTAGAATTACTTTTTGCCATCTTTGAAATCAAACTGGATGTTAAAATTGCTGTTAGCCAGGTGGTGGCAGTTGTGCTGTCATTGCTATTGTGGTCACAAATGGTATCAGAGCTGTCCGCATTATCACCACTTCAGTTCGTTAGGTGTATTATTAGTACTCAGTATGGTGAATTTAACTGCCTTTAAAATATCTTCAAGGAGATTATGTTATGATTCAACATTAAAACAGAAAGCCATTTGAGTGCACAAAAAACAGAGAAGTGGGCATTAATTTGATATTAGTGAACTTCTTTCTTCATTAGAGAAATAACCATCTGCATCAAAGCTTATGGAACAGTGTCACAGCTTGGAAGGAGCAGTCACAATGGCAAGGTAGCCTTTCTAGGAATGTTATATTACCTCATACTTTGAGTCCCGGGTGGAGAAATACATTTATCTTAATACAGGGTCAAAAACCAAAACAAACCAACAGCAACAACACAGACCCTGAATTCAAGTCCTGACTCTGCCTCTTACGAACGTAGATAAAAGATTTCACTTTGCTGGAATCAGTTACTGCTTGAAAAGGGGTATTAATAACAGACTCAGCAGGATTGTTACAATAAATTCAGCAGAGGATGTGAAATGAAATGGGTATGATGTAGAGGGAGATTGTCTCTTAATCAAAGCTAAGGAACTGGGGATGGGTGGGGGGAATGGAGCAAGGCAGCTAAGCCAGAGAAGAGGTTCACCACCCCCTACGACCTGCACCCCACACTCCATAGCCCACACCTTCATGGCAGAACCTTGCAGAGACTGCAGCAGCAAAGGGGAGGGGGATTGACCTGGAGGGCCTTCAGCCCAGCACAGGGGCTCGACAGGTCCTTAGAAGCTGTCACTGGCCTGCCTGCCCCATTGAAGGAGCAGGATCAAATGAATGGTAAGGGGTAAAGTCGATTAGGTGAATTAATATTTGGCTTTGTGTTAAATACAGGTTGGAGCTATTCTTAGTCCCATAAGCATAACTCTTGGCAGTGACGTGTTAAATTCAACATTTATCATCTTGGGCTGCTTGCTGTTTTACCTTGGGTAAAACAGATAACCATTCCATAACCTTCTTAAGATTAAATGAGATCTTAAGTGTGAAAATACTTAGTAGACTATCAAGAACCCTTTGGTATTTTTAATCCTATAATCAAACTTAATCTTAGTGTCTTTAAAGGATTCTTGAGTTGTTGTGTTTTGCTTTTCTTAATTAGAAATGTGTTGATCTTAAATAAAGAGTTTTTTCAATTTTTGTTTTTGTTTTGTGCTGGCTTTTAGATTTCAAATCTAATTTTCAAGTCTGGGACTAGTCCAAGCAACGGAAGGAATATAAACTTTGTAATCCTTCTGCAGTCACGATTTCTCATCCCAGCTCTGCCATTTACAAGCTGAGTGACCTCGAGTAAGTCACTTAAGCCTTCTGATTATTTATTGATCTATAAAATAGAAGTAAAAAACACAACATTTCCTACTTTAGGATAAAAACACACTGCGATGATCCATTCCAAAAACTGGAGAACTGTTATTTCTTCAGTTGTATTCATGCCAATGGCATATTACTCTCAGAACAGACCAGAATGCCCCAGCTTCTGTGACAATCCAGCACGACCTTGAGTATCTTGAAAGAGAGGGACGCCCTGCCTTTGACAAGCGTGCTCCTCCTGGCGGGCTGCCCAGCTCCCTGTCAGCACCCCCTCTGCTTCTGTACAACTCCAGACTCGTGCTGGTGTCTGCCTGCATATGTTGGCTCAGCGTCTCCTCTGCGGGCAATAGATTGCTTCTGCAGAAGCTGCCAGTGCAATATTTTGAAAATAGACATCCATTTCTAGAAGACAAGGATCCAAATAAGAATTTTTTTCTCTCTTTTACATGAAGAATCGTGACAATCTCAGTGTTTTTTTTATGTCAGCAGGATTTTGGAAGCCATTGGATAAGTGACTTCTATAATGACTGCTTGTTGGGTGCAGAGCAGAGTGCTCTTGGCGGGAAAGCTTGTTGCGTTGCTCTTGTCTACACAAACGCTTTTGGCTTCTCAATTCTACCCTTGTGCTAGAGGTTGAATCGTGTCCCGTCAAAGTTCATAGGTTGAAGTGTCAATCCCAGCGCCTCAGAATACAAACTAATTTGGAAATTAGGTTGTTGCAGATGTAATTCATTAAGTTAGGGTGCGGTCACTCTGGAGCAGTGTGAACCCCCATCTGATATGACCAGTGTCCTCATAAAAAAGGGCAACTTCGACACAGACACATGCTCAGGGAGAACACCACGTGACGATGAAGGCAGAGATGGCGGTGGTGTATCTATCTACAAGCCAAGGCCCACTCGTGATTGTCAGCAAACTACCAGAAGCCAGGATGGGGGCCTGGGACAGATTCTTTCTCACAGATTTGGAAGGGACCAACCCTGCTGGCACCTTGATCTTGGACTTCCAGCCTTCGGACTGTTTAAAGCCCTGAGTCTGTGGCGCTTTGTTACAGCAGCGCTAACGAAGTAATACTCAGTATTCCTGAGAGTTAGAGGCTGTTAGAGGTGGAGGGAACACTTACAAATCCTTGAGTGTAATCACCTCATGATCCATGAGGAAAGTCTGACCTGCCTTCACCCATGCTCAGGGTAAGGAGTTGATCAGAAGCCTCGAGCCCTGGGGACCAGAGTTGGGGGGCAGTGGTGTATGTTTGTTTTACTACACTACACTCTTTGCTAAGAGACAGGTGGGGAAAGGTTGAAGGTATTCAATATAAAAGTGTCATCCATCTAGAAAGATCCAGACTTCCGAGAATGCCTCTTGCTCAGCCCACAGAGACATTTTGTTTCCTGTCCAAGTTCTCCAGACGCAGATGGCTTGGCCCCTGGTTCAGACCTTCTCAGGAACTTTGCAAGGCCTATGCTTACCCCTCCCTACCCCTGCCCCGCCTCAGAGCCCACTGCTTCTCAGGGAATGACAAGTTATGACAACAGTGCTCCTCCCCAGAATTCCAAGTAGCTTTTTCACCTTCTTTCAGTCTTTCCTCAGACATTACTCTTATCAAGGATATTCCTTATCCTGCTCTACTTTCTAACTAGTATTTCTAATGCCACCTATTTATTGCATTCCCTGATGCTTATCGTCTGGGTCTCCCCATTAAAATGTAATCAGAAAGTCAAGAATCTTTTTTTCTCATTTCGTCCCTGATGTATCTATCCCAAATGCCTAGAATAATAAGGCCTGCCATCTATTAAGCTTCCAATATTTTTTTGTTGTTGAAAGAATGAATGATTATTTTTAAAGTATCTTTGTTTGAACAGTTCCAATGTTACTACTGAGTTTCTTGCTTTGATGTTTTCGAAGACAGCCTCACAGCAGAAGCCTCAGCAACTGAAGGGACTTCTCAGCTCTAGCAACATTGGGTTTTGGCCCAGTGGCCTGGGTTATAGCCCAGAGCTGCATCTAATTAAGATAAACACCAAAGGATGCCTAAAGCAAGTATTGGATGGAGAAAATTAAGCCTTAGCATTTAGCTGGCAACTTTTTTAGAGGCTTCTTTTTTGTTATTTGTTTGCAGTTATATTTTTTAAAGATATTACCTTAAGGCTATGGTGGCAAAAAACAAAATTTAAACAAGCAAGTCTAAATATCCTCTAGAACGACATTGGTTAATAAGGTGGCAGCTAGCCACGTGCGGCTGTTAAAATTTAAATTAATTAAAAATGATGAACATTAAAAAGTCAGCACCTCAGTCACATTGGTCTCATCTTCATTGCTTGACAGACAGACGTAGCTAGTGGCTGCCCAATCTGGCCGAGGAGACGGAGCGCCCCATCACCCCACCGCCCCACCGCCCCAGGCAGAAGGGCTCAGATGTGTGTCTGAACGTCCGCACGGTTAGCATCACGCAGCGAAGGCATCAGAATGAACGATGGACGTTTTCACTCCTCCTGGGACCATGTGGCACACGGGCCACCTGGGCTTACACGTAGTTGGCTCTGCCAGGCTTGATGCTCTGCTTTCTTCTGTGATGACTTAACAGACCTGGGCACGATGGGAAATAGTGTAGTGTGTTTTCACCAGGTTATAGTACTGGTTGTTGAGACGCTGAGACTTCTCGAATCCATCAGTGAGAAAAGCCGGGCAGGGAAGGGCACAGGGGCATGTCACGTTTGGGTGAGTCCAGGCATACACGAATAATTCAGAACGACCGAGATGCAGCATTCACATGGGAGCGAGGCTTGTGTTCAAGGGCAATGGAGAGAAAGTGACACAATGGTAAAGCCCTCAGGCTTGGGAACTATGGCTGAAGCAAGTTCATGTCCTCAGCACCTAGCATGATATACACAAGGTTCCCCTACATGTCTGTTCTTGTTGTTGAATGAATCAGATAATCAATCAACTAACACATCAACCATCCAACCACCAGACGATATATGTACAAAGGCCAGACGCATTTGCCAGGTAGAAATATTATTCTTGCTAATAAACAGAGCCCCCAAATCAAAGGTTTTTCCACTACAAAAGCTTGTTTCTCACTTAATGCCACATGTCTAAGGTGGGACAGGGTGAAGGATAACCACCTGCACCGTCATTCCAGGACCTGGGCTGATGCACGATCAAGTTCATTGACAACATCCTGAGCAAGCAGCCTGCAAGGTCGCCCAGGTGGAGGGAAGAGATGGAGAAGGCGCACTGGCTATCAGAGCAACAGGAGTCACTTCTACCCGAGGGTCCTTGGGAAGAACTGGCCACAAAACCCATCCTCTGTAAGGGAAACTGGGAGGTGGCAGGGAGCACGAACGTGTTTGGTGAGCACTCACTGTCGACCACACCATATCACACAAGGCTCCGGCAAGAAGCGCACACTTTATCTGTTAGTGGTTTTCAAGTTATTTTTTTTTTTAAGCCACAGAGCGAAGGAGGGTCTGAACCATGTCCCCATAGAACTCCGTAATTTTCCCCCCATTTCTTCCAGCTCAGAATTCGGAGTTTGTTTCTCAATCTGATCTCGTTTCTCCTTGACAGAGGCTGAAATCTTTGCAAGTCTCCTTGTGGTACCCATGTGGGTCTGTTAGAGGAGCCAGCAAAATGCTTCTGCAAAGGGCCGGGCAGCAGGGACCGAGGCCCGCGGGCCATTTGGGCTCCCATTAATGCTGCTGGTGCTGAGAAAAAAAAAAAAACAACAAAACTAACAGTGCATGGGCAAATGGGCGTGGCTGTATTTAAAAAAATCATTTATGAACACGGAAATTTGAATTCATGTAATTCTCACGCGTTGTGAACCATTCTTTTATATTATTATTATTTGTTTTCAAGCATTTAAAAATGTGAAGCATTCTTACATCACAGGCCATATAAAAACAGGCTGCCGGCCAGATTTGCCCTTTGGAGTAGATTACTCTGACTTCTGTTTGATTGATTTTTTTTTTAATACTGTGATTACGTCATTGCGAGAAGCACTTATATTCACGAAGGTACTTTTCTTTTTCTTTTTGAAGTGGCAGATATTCTGATGAAACAAAAATGAAAGTGTGAGACTCATGCCTTAAATGCTTTTTTCATAGAACACACAGAGACCCTGAATGACAAAAAGAACAAAAAATCTGGAAATTATTGTTGATTTAGTCACTGTCAGTGTAGTTTAATTCTGGATCACCCCCAGGCACTGTAACAAACCCACACACTTAGAACACACAAAGCAAATTAAAAAGGGGCTGGAGGCCCTGGTGTCCCTGGATTCTTTCTTGCCTCTGTCATAGAAATGGGGACGTCAAAACAGCTTCTCCTCAGGACGCTGCCCTCTGTGGAGACCACCCGTCGCTGTGAAACTTCCCAGAGTCCCCGAACTGAGAGAAAGCTTGGATTTTTTGAGGCCCAGAAAAGAAAACAATTTTGTTCAATCGTATGTTATCAGAAGTCACCTGTCCCTCAAAGCAGCCAAATGAATAAACACACCACCGAAAGCGTCAAGTGAAATTATTTGTTGCTAAAGTGATTTCTCCCCAATGTTCAAAATAGCATAGATATATTTTTAAAAATTTGGAAAACAGCCATCTAAAGGCATAATGACGAGAACGAAGGTCACCCCGAATCTTGGCACCCAGAGACAACCGCGGTGAACCAGAGGCCATTTCTTTAACATACTGGGGACCATACTGAGTCCATGCGTGTGTCGCCTGATTTTTTTTTTTCACTCAACATTATACTCTGAACATTTCTTCCTGTCACTGAAAAGCTCTTGGATGTTTTTTCCATCGATCACAGAATTTTGTACAGATAAGTTTTTATTTAATGAATTGAGCTATTGAAAACGATCTCTCACGAACGATTACGTACTCAGTCAACAAATATTTTCTCCTTGATGCTGGGGACCAGCCTAGACACCGCGGGCCATGGGGACATAGCCCTGTCCTCGTGGAGCGGACGTCAGGCCTTCCGTGTGACAGCCCAGGGCGGGGATCCTGTGGTCTTGAAATGAGCACAGCCATTTCTGCTCCCCAGTTGGAACTCTGGGCCAGCGAGGGAGACAGGTAGGCCATCCAAGGATGACACTGTAGTGTGGTGTTTGGGGAGCCCTATGGAGGGGTGGGGGCGGCAGGGGTCGAAGGGCATGGAGAACTCTGGAAGGAGAACAAACGTGTAGTTCAAAGGGCATTGTTTTGACAGATATTTTGGTTCCAGTCCGAAGTATCTAGATGGAGACTGAGCTGTGTCCAAGCAATGTCATTGCAGGGGGGAGGTAGCCCCATTCAACGGAGGGGACTTAGTACTTAAGGGGAACTAACTCACCAGAGCAGGAAAGAGACAGATGACCTCACCAGAGGACACGGGAAGTGGTGCGGTCCAGGGGAAGCTAAGTTGCCTGAGATCCTGGTCTCAGGGTCAGGGAGATGATGCTATCTACCCACGTGCCTTGAGACACAGCAAGTGTTTTCTGTGGCCAGGCATCCCCGTGAGCCAGATTCTCTTCCCATGAAGGTGCTGGCTCTGCTTGGCACAGCAAAGAATCTCCTTAAGCGTTTGTTGAACAAGTTCACATGACCTCGCTCATCCGGAGCCCCATCCGTGAAATGGGGATAGAACATCTGCTTTATGTTCGCAAAGCTGTTATGAGATTTCCTTAACAGGCTCATAAGAAAGCATCATAAAAGGCAATATGAAGTGCTCCAACACGCCATTTTAAAATAAAGCATCACATCATTTGTGAAGAATGCTCTAAATTTTCCGAGACACTTTTCTATGTGATAAACATTCGTTTTAACCACGCGAGCAAGTTCAAGCAGACTCTTTTGGAACTCTCGTATCTCGTCTATAGAACGCGATCATCCGATCTCTTCAGAAATCTCTTCAGAGACGAGGGCCTGAATTCAGACCCCAGACTGCCTGCTCTAAGGGCGAGTTGCTGCAAACCCGTGCACTAACTTTTTTTTTTTATTTTGCAAAACTCTTCCTCATAGCATTGCTCTCGGAATCAGTGAGACGCCAGTGAGATGATGTAAATGGAGCACTCAGATTAAACACGGAATCGCTACTTTATTCTTACTGCCGATGTTGTCACCCTGTGTCGCTTCCTGACGCAGCCCGGCTTTCCAAGCACCCACCGTCTGCTTTCGTACTGTGCCGACTGCCAGCTCAGGAGATGTCTCTACGCACGACTCTTTTATCTTGTATTTTTCTGGCTAAGTTTCCACTTTTAAAAAGAGTCCATTTCAAAACACTTGTTTTCGAGACGTGGATTTGTTCTATCGTGACTGATACACCGGGGACTCATCTGAGCATAATGTGAAGATGGGTTTGTATGTGCACTGTCTCGTCTGCAGGAAACTGGGTACGGCTGAAACGCACCGCATGGTGATCTGCACAGTGCACGCACCTCACCCACCTGCCAGCCGCTGCAGCTCGCCCACTGTGTTACGGCCTCACCTACCCCCAGGTAGAGTTGGAATTTTCCCTCCAACTTCCAAGCACTTTGTTCCCTCCACTGCCCAACAGCTCACAAGCCGCCTCCTCTGACGCCCCCTTATACAAGCAAACTCCAGGTCTTTTCCAAGGAAAAGGGTCGTACCTACCGTGGTCTGTATCTGTACCTTTACTATTTAACATGCATACTACTCTGTGACGTTTTTTATTAGGTGGCTGTCCCTGTGAGCGTGTGCCATCATGAAGATTTGGAATGCTGTAACCTCATTCTTTCCCTAAGCTCTGTGCTTTTCATTGGACACTTCACACAGTGCTGTCATCTATACAGACACATCGTGTTCTCCACTGACCATTTCATCTTGCCAAACTGGCTATCTATTGAGATCGATTTTTCTATTTTTTATAACATTTCAAGGTCAGATATTCAATATTTCAATATTTAATCAGATATTTCAATATTTGATCAGATATTCTAGGCAAGCATCCTCTTCTAATTTTACAGGTGGTTTATATTAGGCGTAGAGAGAGAAAAGTCTACATAAGTGGTTGACAAAATAGGAATTAAAATTACCTGGGTCTCCTGATGCAGGGCAAGCAGCGTGTTGCCATGGAGACAGTATGGATTTTGGAGCAGAACCCACTGGACCTGAAGTCCTGCTCGACAAAACCGTTCTACTTGAGTGCCTTCAGTAAGCTTCTTGAATCTCCAAATCTCCCTTTTCTCGTGTCCAAACAGCAGGAAAAGGACACTCGCTTCTCAGCTCTGGAAATTAAGCCACAAAAATGTATGAAAAATGTCAATCTGGACATTTTGTCCATTGGACAGGTTGAGCCATGTCTGTTCTCTCCTCTTTCCTTTGTGTGATAATACCTGATACATTTTATTGAGCACTTATTTTGTTCCAGGAGCTGTTTTAAGCACTTTTAACGTATCAACTGATTTACTCTGTATAGCAACCCTTTGGAGAGGATTTTGTTATTATTCCTGTTTTACAGGTGACTGAGGAGATGCACAGAAAGCTCAGGTGGTTTGTCTAAGATCAAATGGCCAGTTATTAAGGAAGGGACTCTCAGCTCCAAAGCATCCTTCCGTTCTCTGCTCTGTGATTCAGTGACAGAGGCTCTGCATAGCACGTGTCTACTTTGCCACCTGGATTCTCACAAGTCTTTGCGAGGAGGAAGGGACTGGCTCTCTCTCATTTGCCACTCACTTTGCTGCCTGCCCACTGTTATTTGGCCATAAAAACTTGTCCCCCTGGAAGAAACAATTCTTGCCTCTTATGCGCTAGGCCTGGATGTCCATGAGGGCACCGGTTAAAAATGTCATCAACCAGTTCAGAGTCAAGAGAAGGGAATACCATCTCCACTTGTGAGAGGAGGGATGAAACATGTGTGGGGGGAAGGGAAGAATTGCCTGCGACCATTTTTGATGACTCTCCAAGGGATGACTCTATGGGCCTCCCCAAGAGAGGATGCTGTTAGTGCTCCTTTGATTTTAGGTTTTCTATTGATAGCGAAGGATGATCTTGACATTATGAAATAATTAATTTAAAGTTATTTTCACAATGGATGCACCTAATTTCAAGTCCTTTCATTCATTCAGTTGGTTATAAAAATATCTCATTCTTCGAGACCCAGAAAGGGCGTTACGACATGGTAGGGGTAGGTAGAGTTAAGTCCAGATGGGAGGGGGGATTTTAGGGTGCGCCCTCCATGTACACCCCACTCCATGGATCTCTCAGGTAGTTTTCAAACTCAGAAGTCATAAGTCCCAGGGTATGTCCTGCTCTCCTTAACTTTCTTCTAATATTCCATTTCCATGTTTCTTATTCCTATGTTAGGATCAAAA
>PVKZ01008400.1:0-16208 GCA_004027375.1 Macroglossus sobrinus
TCAGAACCACCTGCAAGTAACAAGACAGAGCAAACTCCTACATTGTTGGTGAGGTTATATAGTCTTAGTGTCTTCTAAGACAGGAACATAAAAACTGGTCATTGGAAATGCAAGGACAGCAAAGAGAGCACACACTTAGATTTGAGCCCACAGAGGTCACTGTAGAAAACCACAACACTTATCAAGTTGTAGAAAACCATAACATGCATTGACTTCTCATCTATTTTCTTCTATCTTACTGAGCCAGTGGAAGCTTTATTGCTGTCCAGGCCTTCCAGGCACCATGAAATGCTGCCCTCACAGTGAATTAGCTATTTTTGCATTTGCTACTCCACTGAGTCACTCCTTGTTTTTATGTTATCTTTAAGAAGAATAGAAAGTAGACCCAGGATAATGTTGAATTCCATCTATGTGGGATTCTATAGTATGATGAAGTTATCTTGTGTCTGGAAACCTCAGCTTTGCAAGTTCAAGAACTTAATTTTGTTAGTATGCTTATGTTTGATTAGATCTCAAAGCTGATTCACATAAGTCACAGTAACAAAAATTGATATAATAGATATTAATTTATAATTTATTACTATATAATGCCTGGCACTATAACTTTGAATAGTTTCTGCACAAGGACTATGATGGAGAGATATCCAAAATATTTATCAACCTAAAAGGCATGGATACCAGTTAATCAGAATAGGTCCACAATCCATTAAAATAGATGACAGTTGGTTTGCTATTTCAAGACATATTAGGATGATGTCAGCCCTGGAAATTGAGTCAAATGTTAATATGCTACTTAACGGACACTAACACAATATTCTAAAATTGATTGTGGCGATGGTTGCACATATCTGTGAATATATCAAAATGAATGATACCCTTTAAAAGGGTGAAGTGTATAATAGGTGAATTATATATCAATAAAACTTTTTTAAATGCATAGATTTGCAAAATGGACTTTAAAACATGATTCATTGTCTATAAGAAAAGAAATTCACTTTGTATATAGACAAACTGAAAGAAAATAGATGAAAAGTATGCAGACATTAATCAGAACAAATCAGGAGTGGTTGTATAATCAGATTACTGAACTTTATTTAATGCTAAAAGAGCAGTCAATGAGGGACAGCAATACTAAATGTTTATGTACCAGAGCTGCAAATTTGTGAAGCAAAATTTGATAGAAATAAAAAAAAATAGACAAATCTGCAGTTTTGGTTATGATGTTAACATCTTATTCTGAATGAATTGTAGAGAAATTTGACAGAAAGAAGGCCAAGGTATAGAAGAACTCAAAGCACCATAAACTAATGGGACCTAAGAGACTATTGAACACTCCACCCAAACACAGCAGAATACTCATTCATTTTGAATGCCCACAAAACATACCCCAAATTAGCCATATCCTGGGCCTGGGCCATTAAACAAATCTCAGCAAATATAAAAGAGTATTTTATTTGACCATAATGAAATCAAACTAGAAATCAACAACAGAAATTGAGCTAAAAATTAGTAATAAAAAAATCTCTAAATACTTAGAAGCTAAACAACACACTTTTAAATTATAGGTCCAAAAAGAAGACTCAAGGGAAAATTTCAAAAAATACATTATAGTGAATGAAAATTAAAAACAATATATTGAAATTTGTTTGACAAAGCTAAAGCTGCACTAAATCTGATATTTGTAGCACTAAGTGTTTACATGAAAAAAGAGAAAAAGGTGAAAATCAATGTCATCCTCACACTGGATTACTCTAGAAATAAAGGAGCAAATAAAGTCAAAACAAGCAGAAGGAAGAAAATGAGATAGTAGCAGAAATCAATGCAATTGAAAAAAGAAAAATCAATAAAACAAAGCTGGTTATTTGAAACTATTGATAAAATCTCTGGAATATTGACAAAGAAAAGAGAAAAATAAATTAGCAATATCAGAATTAAAATAAGAAATATCACTATAGACACTGCAGACATCATAAGACTAATAAGGGAATACTATTAAAACCCCTACACACAGACATTTGAAAATATAGATGAAATAAACTAATTCCTCAAAACTCACAAACTACCACAACTTATCAAATATGAAATCAATTGTTTGCATAGCTCTACTAATATTAAGGTAATGGAATTCATAATTTAAAACATTTTTAAAAAGAAGTCTGTAGATCCAGGTGGTTTTCCTGGAGAATTCTATCAAACATTTAAAGAATTAACACCAATTCTACACAATCTCACCAACAAAAATAGAAGAGGAATCAATTTTATGAAATTAGCATTACAGTGACACCAATATCAAAGACAGTACAAAGAAAACTAATACCAATAACTCTTATGAATATAGACACAGAAGTCTTTAACAAAACATTAATGAAATGAATCTAGCAATATATAAAATGAATTATACACCAAGTGGTATTTGTTCCAGATATGTAAGCCTGGTCCAACATTTGAAAATTAATTAATATGAGCCACCATATCAACAAGCTAAAGAAAAACCATGTGATTAAGTCTGTTAACTCAGAAAGAGCATCTTTTCTTCTCTTTTCTTCTAGTTAAAACCTGCCTACTGATGTTGCCTTTCATTGGAAGTGTATTCCTTTGTCTCATTTTTCATCAGGGTCCTGGGTCTTAGTCAAGACTCTCTTAGTCCACATAGAGAAATTTCTTAAATTCAAACACTGATTGTCAGGCTCCTTATGCAAATTGCTTTCATTTTCTCTGAGTAACCAGCTCAACATATCAAAAAGTGAGGAGCTTATGCTAAACTATTAAATAGAACTGTCTAGTAATATCCTACTTCCTTAACAATCAGACACGC
Source organism: Macroglossus sobrinus (assembly GCA_004027375.1). Lineage (NCBI taxonomy): Eukaryota > Metazoa > Chordata > Mammalia > Chiroptera > Pteropodidae > Macroglossus > Macroglossus sobrinus. The sequence continues at coordinate 2,816 of PVKZ01008400.1, forward strand.
ATTTGGAAAATAAAAAGGATTACTCAAGTTTAGAGACACAGGTGATCATATCTTGAAACACAACATAACAGAAACAATTTTATACACTCTATTAGAAATTTTAAACATGGATATATAAAAGACCAAATTTAAAACTCTACAGAGTAAATACTGATATTAATTATTAGAGGGTTTAATTCAGTTCTTCTGCACTCAAACCAAATAATAATAATAATAATTACTCAAATATATGCTGTATGTGGCCTCTCGAACCCCAATTCAACTTTTCTTGTATTTATGTCTTTATATTCAAATTAATGATGCAATACTAATTATATTTAATATGCCTGAGAGAAGAAAAAATGTTTGCAAATTTTACTTTTTTGTGCACTTTCACTGACTTAAGTCTATTTCAGATTATATTTAGGAACCTCCCTCAAGAAACAGGACAATCTGGGATTCCAGGCATCAGGTATATAATTACATAATTATACAGAAAGCTCAGAACCCAGCCTCTTGACTGACCAATGGCCTATGTACTCTTGGACTTTCCACAGTCAAAGTTGTAACTAGAATCTCCTTTTCTCGATATATTATTCTGTGGCAAGAAGAACATGAAGAAAGTCAGCATGAGCACTACAGGGAAAGTAAGTACTTTCTTCTTTATGTCATGTCATAATTGTGTCAATTCATGTGCTTGTCTATTTACTAACACCTCATTACCCAATTAGACTCTATGCTCTTAAAGGTAAGAGACTGTGTCTCGATCTTAGTACCTCTCCTCCTTTCTCTTTTCTTTTCTTCCTTTTATGTGTTTTGCCTTTCCCCAGTTTTCAGTCTTTCAATAAGCTTTATATCAAGCCCTATACCAAATTTTCCAGAGTTGAAGACATATCCCTTCCTCCAAGGATCTCACAAAGATTACATATAATAATTATTATATTATATATATTTTATTACATAATCTCAGAGTGATTATAAAAGAATAATTATAAAAGAGTATCCAAGGGTAGTAAAAGAGAGAAAGAGAGGATGTACTCCTAAACAAACTCGGCTTCCCAGAGAAGGTGACACCTACCATGAAGAGAAACATAGAAAAAAGTATCCTATATGAGAATCTCCAGAATATTTTCTGTGCCTGGAGGGTAAAGTCAGAGGCAGAAAGTGACTGGAAATAAGATTGGCGAGACTCAAAGGGAGATCATGGAGAGTCTTATAGACCATGTCAACTGATCCTGATAAACAGTTGGTAGCGATATCATTTTTAGGTAGGGGATTAGCATGATCAAGATTATAGTTCAAATAGCAATGATATTAAAAATGGATTTGAAGGTGATGAACCCAAGCCATATAAAAATCAGGGTAAAGACCTGGGCCACACAGTAGTAGCAGGAATGGAGAAGAGGGGACAGATTCCAGAAAGTTTTAGATTATAAAGACTGAGGAAGGTTTTTTTCTTGGGTGAGTGAAAAAGTTACAATAAGCCACTCATCAAAATATAGAAAGCAGAGGGAAAAGCAGACTGTGTGTTGCATTCGCCACTGGCAGGAAAGGTTGGGGGCAGGAGAAAAAAAATAATGATGTATTCATATTATAACATGTTCAGTTTAAGGTACCTGTAGGACATTCAAATAGCAGATGAATAAATGAGTCTAAAACTTGGGGACAAATCTGTCTATAGACACAGATTGTCAAAGTCACCTGTGTAAAGGTAGTGGCTGAATCTACAAAATAGGTGAAACCACATAGAAAGAGAATTTATAGTGAGAAAAATGGTGGGCTAAAATCAGAACCCCTAAGAGCTACTTCGCCATCAACAAACTCTCCAACCTGAACCTGCCAATGGTCACCACTATTTCGTGAATTGTCACAACTAGATGGTCCCTATTGCCCGCTCCATAATTTACCCCTTCATCCCAAAACTGATTCATGGTAAAATCAAAAGTATGATACCAATTCTCTTGGTTATATAGCATTATGTAAATATACTTAGTATTACAAACCTAATGTGAATAAAGAGACTGAAAGTACAAGAAAAGTTGGACTGGGGTTTAAGAGACTACATAAACATGTATTTAGGCAATGATTTGGTGGGGGTGGGGTGGTGCCTTGAGTGCAGACCTAGGTTAAACCTTCTAATAATCATTACTATAGGAATCCATCTTCCAAGTCTAAGTCCAAGTCTCTTTCGGCCCCATATTCTATTTCCCAGGTTATTATTAGGTGCAGAGCAGCCATACTCTGGGAGCCTGGTGTACCATTTTCTATTGAAGAGGTAGAAGTGGCCCCACTAAAGGCAAAGGAAGTTCACATAAAGGTAAAAAAAAAAAAAAAAACGTGTAACTTACACATTCTTTTCACTGCGTTAAATTCAGAAAACTACATACTATTCTATTTCTTTTTCATTAAACATTTCCTTTAAATCCAGCCAGAGAAGAGGTTAAGGAGGTATGGCATAGGCGAAATACCTGAAGAATACTTATTCACAGCTGTCTGCTAATTAAAAGAAGTTTCTAGCCACAAATCATATTTTTTAAATCTGTACTTTTAAATTTATTTATGACATTCTTCATGATATTTAAGTTTATCTTGAAAATAGGATATGTGAAAAATTTGTTTGATTACAGATAAATCAACTCCGAATCCTAGAAAGTCAATTTAGGAATATCTGTTATTTTACAGATTAGAAAATTAAAATCCATTGAGGCATAGTGACTGGTCACATAGCTAAGGAGAGTAAGAACAGACTTCAACAGTTTTTCCCAACCTTGGTTATACATTTGGAATCACCAAGGAGCTTTGAAAAATGCTGAAAACTTGGCCCTACGCCCAGACATTATGAATTTGTGACTTAACTGGCCTGAGGTACAGTCTGGTCACAAGAGTTTTAGAATTAACCCCAAATAATTCTAGTAGGGGAGAATCAGAGGAGAACATAGTTCACCAGACTTCTAGTTCAGAGTCCTTTCATTGTTATTACTTAATTTTAATAAGATGAATAAGTACTGTTTGTTAATGGATTACAAAGAGACAATCATTTTCTAAGTTACCTTACCTGTGCAATCTATCCCTTCTTCTCAGAGAGTCTTCTCTGGCTTACGTTTCCTATGGAATACAGTGGACCATTTGGCTATCCCCATATGCTCCTACCCACAGAGTAACAACCCATGCAACCAGAATTGAACACTGACCCAAAGGCATCCAACCATTATCTGACAAGATACAAATCTGAATCTCTCACCCATGAATTTGAACAAGATACAAAGACTGAACAAAGCAGGGGAAGGTGGGCACTGGAGAGACTGATTGGACTCAAGGCTGATAGCTATTTTTAACTATGTTGTCATGATAAATAAGAGAAAGCATGTCTGTAGAGAATAATAGAAAATGCAGCTATACAAATGGTGAATAAAAGTAGAGTGATAAAGACGAATGTTGCTTAGTGGATTTCTAGATGCATGAGTTCTGATGGTACTTCCTGCAGTTGAGTTGTTATCAATTTTAAGGTATTCTTCTAATAATCCCTCTTTCACATGTGCAAATTCCAATAGATTTCAATTCTTGACATGTGTGTGTGTATGTATGTGCATGTGCATGCACACAAAACATACCCATTTTAGAGATGAAAAAATGAGATTCATAAAGAAAAATTTACTCCTAGTTCACAGAACTAAGAAGGAGCAGAGCCAAGATTTCAGCCTTAAACTCTTAACTACTGCTATAGAGTATCCCCATTTTAAACTGGCTGATTTACAACAAAAAATGGGATTACAACTTGTACCAAAACAACAAAACAACTAAACAACAAAAAGAAAAATTAAGGCTTTAATTATAATAGAAGATATTATCCCTTTTCTTCGTATGTTCCAATGCCTTTATCTCTATAATTTGTCTTTCTCCTCTACACTTCCACATACAAGCTCCAAAGAAGGACAAGGTGAGAGCTTTGATGTAAACTGTGGTTTTATAATTGTCTCTTCTGAGTTCATTGGGCCCTCCCCCGTAAGTTTTTAAATTATCATTTTAAAATGTGAAATTAGCTAATGAAAACACTGCTTTGCTTTAAACAAAGTATTATTGACAGTTATCTAGAAATAAAACTAAGAAATTAATGCATTAATATTAATGCTGCTATTGCATTCTTTAAAAAAAATTATTATGGTGACATTGATGAACAAAATCCAGTAAGTTTCAAGTGTACGATTCAACAGTAAGTCATTATATATATATATATATATATATATATATATATATATATAATATATATATTACATTGTGTGATCACTGCCCATAATTAGATTTCTATCTGTCATCACATATTTGACCCCTTTTACACCATCTCCTTTTCACCTTCCTCCTCCTCTCTACCCTCTGACTATACCACTAGTCTATTGCCCATGTCCATGAGTCTCTGTCATGTTTGTTTGTTGCTTTTAGATTTATAGCCCACATATAAGTGATATCATGTGGTTTTCAGCTTTTTCTGTCTGCTTTATTTTGCTTAGTATGATTATTTCAAGGTCCATCCATGTTGTTGCAAATGGCAATATTTTATCTCTTCTTATGGCTAAGTAACATTGCATTGTATATATGTATCACAGCTTCTTTAGCCAATCATCCATCATAGAACACTTCAGTTGCTTCCATGTCCTGGACACTGTGAATAATGCTGCTGTGAACATTGGTGTGCATATATCTTTTCGGATATATGTTTTCAAGTCTTTGGGATAAACACCCAGAAGAGGGATTGTTAAATCATATGGTAGATCAAACTTAGTTTTTTGAGGAACATCTATACTGTTTTCCATAGTGGCTGTACCAATCTGCAGTCCCACCAGCAATGTATGAGGGTTTCTTTTTCTCCGCATCCTCTCCAACACTTGTTATTACTTGTCCTGTTGATAATAGCTATTCTAATAGATGTAAGATGATGTCGTATTATGGTCTTGATTTGCATTTCCCTAATAGCTACTGAAGTTGAGCATCTTTCCCTATATGTTGGTCATTTGTACTTTTTCCTGGGAGAAGTATAAATTCAGGTCTTCAGTCCATTTTTTTAATTGGACTGTTTGTATTTTTGTTGTTACCGAGTTGTATGAGTACTTTGTGTATTTTGAGTATTAGGCCCTTATTGCTTGCAAATATATTTTTCCATTTGAATGTTTGCCTCCTGACCTTGATGATCATTTTTTTTTTTTTCTGCATAGAAGCTTTTTAGTTTGATGTAGTCCCATTCATTTACTTTTGCTTTTCCTTCCCTTGCCTTTGAGGTCAAATTCATAAAATCCTTTTTAAGTCCAAAGTTCATGAGTTTAGTTCCTATGTTTTCTTCTATTCAATTTATTGTTTCAGGTCTTATATTCAGGTCTTTAATCCATTGAGTTAATTTTGGTGTGTGGTGATAGACAACAGTCTAATTTTATTCTTTTGCAGGTGGCTTTCCAGTTTTCCAAGCACCATTTATTGAAGAGGCATTCCTATCTTCACTGTATGTTTTTGGCTCTTTTGTCAAAAATTATTTGCTCACATAAACATGAGTTTACTTCTGGACTTGTGATTCCGTTACACTGGCCTGTGTGTCTGTTTTTCTACCAATATCATGCCATTTTGATTACTGTCACTTTGCAGAATCATTTGAAATTGGGTGGAGTGTTGCTTCAAGCCTTATTCTTTCTTCTCAGTTTTGGCAATTCAGTGTCTTTTGTACTTCCATAAAAATTTGATGATTTTCTGTTCTATTTTTTTAAAAAGTGCCGATGAGATTTCGATAGGGATTATATTAAAAATGTATAAGACTTTAGGTAATCAGGTCATTTTAACTATGTTAATTCTTCCAATCCCAAAACACAGAATATCTTTTAATTTCTTTGTCTTGTCTTCAATTTCTTTTAATAGGGTATTATAGTTTTCATTATATAGGCCCATCACATGTTTCATTAAATTTATTTCTAGATATTTTATTCTTTTTATTGCAATTGCAAAAAAAATTATTATTTTCACTTTTTTTCTGACACTTCACTATTAGAATATAGGAACACTGGATTTTTTGAATGTTGATTTTGTATCCAGAAACGTTACTGTATTTGCTTATTGCTTCTAGTAGTGTTCTTGTGGAGTCTTTATGTTTACTATATAGAGAATCATATCATCCACAAATAGTGACTGCTTGTCTTTTTCATTCCAATTTGAATGCCTTTTATTTCTCTCTCTTGCCAGATTGCACTCGATAGGATCTCCAATGTTATATTGAATAACAGTAGCGATAGTGAACAGTTTTATATTCTTCTTGATCTTAGAGGAAGGTTTTTAGTTTTTCACCATTAAGTATAACATTGGCTGAAGGTTTGTCATATATGGCCTTTATTATGTTAAGGTGCTTTCTTTCTGTAAAAATTTTGTTAAATGTTTTGATCATAAATGGATACTTTATCTTCTCAAAGGCTTTTTCTGCATTTATTGATATGATCATATGATTCTTATTTTTTAATTTGTTTCTGTAGTGTATCACATTAATTGATTTGTGTATGTTGAACCATCCCTGTGCCCCTGGTAAGAAGCCCACTTGGTCATGGTGTATCATCTTTAATATGTCTTTGCTTTGGTTCACTAGTATCTTATTTATGATTTTTGCATCTGAGTTCATGAGAGATATTGGCCTGTAGATTTCTTTTTTTGTGTGTTATCTTTACCAGGTTTTGGTATCTGGGTAATATTGGCCTCATAAAATAAATTGGAAAGTATTGCCCCCTCTTTGATTATTTGGAGAGTTTGAAGAGAATAGGTATTAAATCTTCTTTGATTTTTTGGTAGAATTCACTAGTGAAGCTATTGGGTCCTGGACTTTTACTTTTTGGTAAGTTTTTGACGATTATTTTAATTTCCATTTAGTTTCTATTTAGGTTTTCCAGTTCTTTTTGGTTTCTAATTAGGTTTTCCAGTTCTTTTTGATTCAGTCTGGGGAAGTTGTATCATTTTAAGTACATGTCCATTTCTTCTAGGTTATTAAATTTGGCATTTTATACTTTTTCATAGTATTCTATGATCTTTTGTATTTCTGTTCTTTTTTTTTTTTTAATTTGTGTCCTTTCTCTCTCTTTTTTTTTAGTGAGTCCAACCAGGCATTTGTCAGTTTTATTAAACGTCAAAGACCAGCTCTTTGTTTTATTTATTCTTTCTATTTTTTTTTGTTTTCAATTTCATGTAATTCTGCTCTAATTTTGATTATTTATTTCCTTCTGCTGACTTTAGGTTTCATTTGCTCTTTTTGTTCTAGTTGCTTAAGATGAAGCATTAGGTTATTTATTTGGGCTCATTCTTGTTTTTGAAGATAGGACTGTAGTGATATAAACTTACCTCTTATTATCACTTTTGCCATGTCCCAAAAGTTTGATATGTTGTATTATCATTGTCATTCATTTCTATATATCTCTTGATCTCTCTCTTTATTTCTTCTCTGACCCAGTCAATTTTTAGTAGCATATTGTTTAATCTACAAGTATTCGTGGTTCTTCCTGCTTTCCTTTTACAGTTGATCTCCAGCTTCAAAGCATTATGATCAGAGAATGTGGTTGTTATGATTTCAACCCTCTTATATTTGTTGAGGCTATCCATGTGTCCGAGTATGTGGTCAATCCTTGTGAATGTTTCATGTGTATGAGAGAAGAATATATAAACAGCTGTTTGGGGGTGAAGGGCTCTGTAAATGTCAATTATGTCCAGTTGGCCTAGTGTGTCATTTAAGAATTGTTTCCTTATTGATTTTCAGTTTGAAAGACCTGTCCATATATGACAGTGGGGCAGTTAGGTCCCCTACTATGATAGTGTTTTGGTCTGTCTCTTTCTTTAGTTCTATTAGTAATTGCTTTATATATTTCAGGGATTCCTGATCAGGAGCATAGATATTAATGAGTGTTATGTCTTCTTGGTGTATGATTCCCTTTATCATTATAAAGTGTCCCTCAAAATCTTTCTTCACCTTTTTTATTTTCACATCTATTTCATCCTGATATTGAAATATCATTTTCCACCCTTTCACTTTGAGTCTATATTTGTCTTTGGAACTGAGATGTGTCTTCTGGAGGCAGCATATGGTTGGGTTTTGTTTTTTGATCCAGTCTGCAACTCTGTGCCTTTTAATTAATTAGTTCTGTTCATTTACATATAGGGTGATTTGAAATACGAGTTTTTCCTGTAGCTATTTTATCTTTTGCTTTCTAGTAACTCAGTGTTTTCATTGCTCACCTGTCCTTGTGTTTCTGTTTTTTTTATTTTGGTTGGCTTTTGTGGAGTTTCTCTAGGGTCCTTCTTGTTTTGTGTTATATACTTTAGTTCTGAATCTTTGGCATGTGGTTACCATTATGAATATGTAAAGGATAGTATACAGATACATATATATGTATCTATATCTATATCTGTATCTATATCTATATCTGTATCTATATCTATATCTATATCTATATCTATATCTATATCTATATCTATATCTATATCTATATCTATCTATATCTATATCTATATCTATCTATATCTATATCATCTATATCTAATCTATATCTATATCTATATCTATCTATATCTATATCTATAGATATAGATATAGATATAGTTAGATATACACACATATATGTGTGTGTATGTATATATACATATATGTACTTTTTCTTCTGAGTATGCCTTATCTCCATTCCCCTTTGCAAATTTGGATCTTTGAATCTTCTCTTTTTCAGTCATTGTTGTCTCAATTTGTCCCTATGTATGTTGAAAATTCATTACTGTCTTGAAATAGCAAATCTCTTTTTATTGTTTAAGCTTATAATGCCCTGTTCTTAATGAGGGTTGCACTCCTCTGCTTCTACCTACCTGCTAGTTGCCTTATTCATATTTATGTATTATTATCATTTTGTTTTAGGTGAGCTGACCCCTTTCAATATTTCCTGTAATGCAGGTCTTGTAGTGGAGAAATGTCTCAATTTTGGCATGTCTGAAAAGGTCTTTATTTCTCCTTCATATCTAATAGAGAGCTTTGGTGAATATGTCATTCTTGGCTGGTAGTTCCTTTCTTTTAATAGTTTGAATATTTGATCCCACTTTTTTCAGGCTTAAAAAGTTTGTGCTAAGTCCAATGATAACCTAATGAGTTTTCCTTTATAGGTTACTGTCTTCTTTTCCCTGGCTTTTTTGGTTGTTGTTGAGATCATTGGGTGTTCTGTTGACTTCTTGAATTCCAAGCTCCTGTTCATTCCTTAGACTTGGAAAATTCTCATCAAGTGTTTTCTGAAAATGCTTTCTAGTCCCTGCTCCTTTTCCTCACCTTAAAAAATGCGCATTATGCTTATGTTTCCTTTCGTGGTGGTATCAGTTAGTTCTTGTATTTCTCTTTCAGTATTTTTCATTCTTCAGTTTCTCTCTTTTTCCTTCTTATTTATTTCTAGATTTCTGTCTTCAATATCACTGATCCTTTCCTCCATTTGTTGACTCTATTTCTCAAGATTGCTGTTTCATTTTTCATCCCTTTTAGTGTATTCTTCATATCCAGAAGTTCTATTTGGTTCTTTTTGAGGGTTTCAATCTCCTTGCTAAAAACCTCATTCTGCTAATCTAGGTGTTTTTTTCAATTCTTAGAATTGCTGATATGAATTATTTTGGACCTCATTGAATACCATCCTGAATTCTTCACCATAAGTCACATATTTCTATATCTTTAAGTTTATTTTTTTTTTTGAGATTATTATCTTTCTGAGCTGTCTTGTCACTGTGGTTGTTCATGGTGTTTAATGGAATATTTCTCTGCCTGGGCATTAATGGAAATGTATTATGCTTTTTTATTTCCAGAAAGATTTATTATATAAAGGTCTCTCTTTAGCCTGTTGCAAAGAAGGTGCTTTTATTTTGGTTTCCAGTTGGTGGTGTCTAAGCCTCTTAGATATCTGCTTTACATGAAGCCTTAAAAATGCCTATTTTCTTTTCTTATAAATATTCAATCACATTTGCTACTCTTACTCTTAATCTCAGTCCCTATCAGTGTTAGCAACAGTTTCAGTAGCATTTCCTCTAATTCCCCTTGGGTTCCACGGTGTTCAGTCTTGGAGGATAAGTGGCGAGGTTCCTTCTGGGTTGCAGAATGGGAGCTGTAGTTCAAGGTTTACAAATGTGGCTGGTAATAACCAGATCTTGCTTCTCTGCTGTCCCCACTTCGCTGCTTTCTGCCCTGATCCCTGGGCAATGCTGCTGCATGGAACTCATAGCTCTCTCAGGCAGGTCTGTTCAGGGAACCTGCTGCACCTCTCGCCTTTATTTCTCCCTGTCTACTGCCCAACTCCAGTGGTTCTGACCTGTGGTAGCTCTTATGCACAGATCACTCGCTCAGATGTGCTTGTGTGCAAGTTGGGTGTTTTTTGTTGAGTTTCTGATGTTCAGCTTATTGTTATTTCATGGGGGAAAATATGAGAACATCTCTCACTCCTCCATGCTACTGACGTCACTCCTCCACTCTGCTATGATTTCAAGTGACAACCTGAAGGCTTCCTTTTTAGATGGTTTGGTTGAAAGAAGAAACAAAAGTTTTCCTTATGTAGATATGAAAATGCTTTATTAGATCACCAATCAAAATATAAAAACAGAGTAAATTTTAAAAGTTGTCATCACAAGAAAAAATTATAACTATTTGTGGTGATGGATATTAAGTAAACTTAGTTTAATAGTAATCATTTCACTATATCTATATCATCTATATCAATATCTATATCTATCTATATCTATATCTAGAGGTATTATGTTTTACACCTATAATTAACAATGTTTTGTCAATGACATCTCAATTTTTTAAAAAAAGATAAGAGATAAATAGAAAAATACACTAACCGTTTATTTCATGACATATAACACTAATTAGAATCCTTGATTACATACAATAAACCAACTAACATGGAAAATACATTTATTGGAAGAGTTTTAGGTAGTTTGAGAATAAGTGGGAAGATTGGAGAACCTGATCCAGGTTGGAACCAGGAAAAGCAAGTAATTGCCAAGATCCTGTCACAGAATAAACTGCTTAAGACCCTGTTGCTGTCTTGAATAATTACACCACACACACCCTATCCAAAAAGGTGCAGGTCATCAAATTGTGTGGTAACTCACTGGGCATGTTACTTAGCATGGTGTTAAATAGGAGGATAGTATTTCTTGAAAATCATGAGAATAGAGAAAATATACAATGCTAAGATTCTGTTATCTTGGCTGACACATTCTTTTCCTGTATACTTCTCACTTCTAGAAGGCACATTTTATTCTTGTCTTGCTTTCTTCACAATCTTTTTTCCAAAAGTTGTCACTGATATCACTGCCATGATGAAAGTTCTTCCCTTTTCTTAAGATATTTGGCTCTTTCATGAAATTGCTGATCATTTCTCTCTCTCTCTCTCTCTCTCTCTCTCTCTCTCTCTCTCTCTCTCACACACACACACACACACACACACACACACACACACAGAGTGTTGTGCTGTTGGAAAATGCTGCTAGAGGTTCCACTTAAATGGAAGTAGTGAGTTTTTAAAAAAGTAAGTGGAGAGAACATCACCACCCAATGCATATGTACATAAATACATACAAGTAGGAGCACAGGAGAGGTCTCCAAATGCAAAACACTTTTCAAAAATATGTGGCAAGGGACTCAGAGCAAGAGCCTCACCAAAAAATATATAATTAAGACTAGCAGACAGATAGAAGCAGAGGAGTGCAAGCATTTAAGAACAGGGCATTATAAGCTTAAACAATAAGAAGAAATTTGCTATAGCAAGATAGTAATGAACATTCAGTATACATAGGGACAAACCCAGACAACAACAACAGAAAAGGGGATATTCAAAGATCCCCCAACAGCTGCTTATCCATTCTTCTCTAGTGCACATGGAACATTCACAAGGATTGACCACATACTTGGACACATAAATATAAGAGGGTTGAAATCATAATAACCATATTCTCTGATCATAATTCTTTGAAGCTGGAGATCAACTGTAAAAGGAAAGCAGGAAGAACCACAATTACTTGTAGATTAAACAACATGCTGCTAAAGATTGACTGGGTCAAAGAAGAAATAGAAAGAGAGATCAAGAGATACATAGAAACAAATGATAATGATAGCACAACATATCAAAACTTTTGGGACACGGGAAAAGTGATCATAAGATGAAACTTCATATTACTACAGTCCTATCTCCAAAAATAAGAATGAGCCCAAATAAACAACCGAATGCTTCATCTTAAAAAAACCAGAACACAAAGTCCAAATGAAGCCTAAAATCAGCAGAAAGAAATAATCAAAATTAGAGCAGAATTAAATGAAATTTAAAAAAACAAAAAAAAAGCCATAGAAAGAATGAATGCAACAAAGAGCTAGTTCTTTGAGAAGTTTAATAAAATTTACAAACCCCTGGCTAGACTCACTAAAAAAAAAAAAAAGAAAGGACACAAATAAACAAAATCAGGAATTAAAGAGGGAACATTACGACAGACACTTCAGAAATACAAAGGATCGTACAAGAATACTAGGAAAAAATATATATAACACCAAATTTAATAACCTAGAAGAAATGGACAAGTACTTAAAATGATACAACCTTCCTAGACTAAATTAACTAGACTAAATAAAAATAGACTGACCAGCAGTATGGAAATTGAAACAATCATCAAAAACCTACCAAAAAATAAAAATCTAGGTTCAGATGGCTTCACCAGTGAATTCTACCAACATTCAAAGAAGATGTAATACCTATTCTGAGCCTGAAAGATATTGCTCCTGTCAGAGAAAAAAAATTCTCTGAACCACATATCCTTTCATTTCTTACAGAAAATTCAGGTCTCTTACAATCTTATGAGACTGCTGTTATATATGCGTTCCCTTGTTCACCAAAACAACATTATGCAGTGCATGACTATGTTTAACCTAGTAAGATTGATATGGCTGATTATTTTTGCATAGACTTAGTATATCATTGTCTTATATTAACCAATTGTTAAAAATCTTTTGGACTTTGGTTTTCTACACTGGATTGATTTCATTTTGGCTATTTTTATTTCATCATAAAGATGCATGCTTTCTCAAATAATACTACAAGTTTTCTTCATAATTTTTGAAATGCTTTTTCAAATATGCTTTCTCTGATCTATGCAGGTCAGGTATTATGATGTTTACCATTTTCAATTGAACAAACTAAGGTTGTGAGAGACAAACAAATAATTTGCCAGACCTTGCTGGGGTAGCACCAAGATGGACCTCACTACAAAGCTTGAGCTTTTTTACCATGCCCTGGACTCCTTTAATGGAGCTAACAGACTTTGAGGAAATATGGGTGCTCTTCTCACTATGCTCACCATTTCTGAGGGTTGGGCGAGGGTAGAGGTAGAATACAAAAAA
>PVKZ01008401.1:0-16184 GCA_004027375.1 Macroglossus sobrinus
TCTTATGAAGAGACTACCCTAAATTCAAATATGTTATGCTGAGATTTTTTGTCTCACTTTAAGAGATTCAGGTTATTAATACCATAAAAATTACTGTGACATTAAAATACATGTCAGTCAAGCTTAAAAGCATAGATATAGAATAAGAAGATCCATGTAATTTTCAGATCTAGTCCCTATCATTAACATACACTTATTTCTATGTCTCCATATTGAAGAGTTTCAAAAATATTTTAATGATAAAAATGTTCAAATATGGGTAATAAAAAGTTGTATTTCATGTATCACTCAAAAACTGATTTTTTTATATCTAAAATTATTTGAAATATAACCCACTTCAATTTTTCTCTTAAAGTTCATTTTGTACAATTTTCTAAGAATTAGAATTACTTTAACAATGTTTATGTGAATACATTTTCATATAATAAATTTATTTTTTATTAGTCATCATTATGTAATTTACAACAGCATCTTTTTAAAGTATTTTGTCTGTAAAATAATATTCATGTAAAATACAGCATTTCCTATATTCTACCAAATAATGAATGAGTTATTTAATGATAAAAAAAGGTAAAAAATAATTAGTAAGAAGACATTCAATTTCAGATGATATGCTATCTCATATTGCACACATTCTTCTCCTGAGGTTGATGACATTAGGATGTTTCCTATTATGAAATTATGTGCAGGCCAACAATCTCCATATGTTCTCTGGCCTCATATAAATGGGGGATACGTACTTTTTATGTGAAATAAGATTTCCTATAACATTTTAGTCTTATCTGATAATCATTGCCTAAATTGGCATTGCAAATCCATCATTATCTGGGTATATCCTCCTGTTTTAGCCTTACATCTTAATCTTTCACTTCTGGACATGTTATAGTCTAATCAAACTGTAATGCTCTATTTCTTGAATATACTTCCCATCTCTGTGCCTTTAAATAGAACTTTTCCACCATCCAGGCTATTCTTCCTTCATCACTGCATGTGAAAATTCTGTTCTTCCTTCAAGGGCTATTTTCTTTGACTCTCTCTTACACCCACCTCCCACAGATACACTACCTGGAGAAGAGAGGTAGGAGTTGAAAAGAATGGAAATAATATTCATTTAATAAAAAATGTTTGAAGGCGCAATGCTGAGCTCAGTGATTTACATATGTTAATTCAGATAATAGAATTTTATCTTACTGAAGTTTTTTTTAATTTCTACTTTCTGTTTTGGATTAGCCTGATGGATTGCTCCTTATGAGAAGAATTCTCATCTAATTTTCAAGAGCCAATTTAGTTATCCCTACACTATTCAATCTTGGACAAATTTCCAAATAGTTTTGTATTCTCCTTAATTTTACCCCATACCTTTACATACCTCTACCAGAGTTTTTAATCATAATATAGCATAATAGCTTCAATTTATTGAATGCTCTAAGTAAGAGCTATAGGTGCTAAATTATCAAAGCCTAACAAAAGATTCTATGATATAGATATTAACATTACTCTAATTCTTTACTTGAAATCAGTGAGATCCAGATAAATAAACAACTTGTCTAAGGTCACTTAACTAGCTAAACCTGCTTTGTCTGGCTCCAAATCTTGTGTTGGGTAAGCACATTTGTTAAATGAGCCCCAGATTTGCAAGAGTTCAGAACAACGCTGTGACTGTCCAGGAGGGAGTGGGCTTAGATGCCCACCAGTGACATATGACTTTTACGAGCCTCTGCAATTCCTGATGGACCTGGCAGCCAGTGCCCAGCTGCTGCTGGTGCTGGACACTAATGAACCAACCATTCCTCCTGTATCCAAATCATACTTTTCGTTTTGTCAAAAGAGTTTGAATTGTATTCACCAGTATATTTTTCTTCATCTTGTATTATATTTACTTAATCCAAGTGTAAAACGAGGAGTCTAGGGAAAAAAAGAAACTTTTAAAGGAAATGAAGGTTTGTCTTATTTAATATTGATCTGTTCTTTTAAAAATATTCATAAGTCTATAAAGTAGACTGAGCTTTCATTTTATAAAGAACTTCAATATCTCTAGAGAAGATCTTCAACTACAAGTTTCCCTAACAGCAGAACAATATTTTTCTCATTTTTTAACATTTACAAAAAGACTATATGCTAATTTGGATATTGCAAACTAGAATATATAAAAGATACCAGCTCTGTATCATATGTATCATAGCTTGGAGTTATAGGAGAAGTGAGGCCATGCATTTTAAAGTCATTCAAATATATTGGAATTTTGGGGAGTAGCCCCCTCCAAATAGGGCATCCATTTACTCCTAAGAGAGAAGGTATTAAATATAGGGTCACAAAAACTTAGAGGTTTAAATAAGAAGTACTAAATCCCCTGAGTATGATTAGAAACCTATCTTCTATATCCTGACCACAAAAATACACGTGTTGTTTATTGCTTTGTTTCCCTCGAATGTATCTTAGTGATTTTTATCATGTTCTTTAGCACAAAGCTGTGGCCCAGCTATGCCCCATTCTCTGCATGACTCTCAAAGGCATGATGGGAGAGAATCAGGGAAACTCATACTTTCCCTTCTCTTTATGTAATTTTCCTTTCTCCCAGGAAAGCTTATTTCTTAACCTATACCATATTACAAAATGAAATTATTGCCAAGTCCTGCAGCATGACAGATGGAGACCTAAAGGGTTGGATTTACAAGACAAATACTATTATTTCCTCACTATATGTCACTTCAGTTAAATTCAATGAACATTTATTGAATATTTGCAACAAACCAACCATTAATACTTGCTAAATTACAATCTAATTGTAGGAAACTTAGAAAATCAGTATTTAATTAGGTAAAAGAAAGATATTATCGGATGTAAAATAGAGCCACAGTAGCTAATTCTAAATAGCTGAAGGAGACTTTGCCAAGGGAATGGATTTGAGTTGAGCATTGAATAACATAAAAGAAGAAATTCAACTGGGTACAAGTATTCCAAGAGTTATAAACAACCTGAGCAGAAACACAGAGAAAAACTGTTTCCAAAATAGTCAGAAGTTCTGTGTGATTATAGATGAAAATTTCTGGAATAAAGTAAGGAGGTTGAAAGTATGGATTACAGTTATATATGTTTATATGCATAAGTGAGTTATATATATTTTTATATTTTTTTAGGGAATATAGAGACAAAAACTAACCCCTCTCTCTCTCTTTGCATAATGCATAGACCCTCCCCAAACAGGATGTCAGGTCTAGGTTAATGTTACCTGGTAATAATCAATACCATATGAATTATTACAAATTATTTCACTGAATCTTAATAAAAGCAACTCTTTCTCTGACAGGCAGAATGCCAACTTGCTGGGTCATTTAATTTCAACTCTTAAAGTAACTATAGCCCATGGAAGTTTAAATCAGTATAAAATTTCTGGAGAGCAACTTAACATGTATCAAAGAGAATAAAAATGCTTATAACTTAGATGTAGTTGTTCCAAATCCAGAAATTTATCCCAAAGAAGTAATTAGAAGAATGCACAAAGGATAACAAAGGTATTTTTTATAGAGCTATTACAATAGATTAGAAACAACCTACATATCACACATTATAAAATGGTTTAAAAATAATAGGATATATCCATACAACTATCATGTATCCATTTTTCCGAAAAAATCATACTTTTGCAGGTTAATGTATAAGTGCTCATAACACAGATGGATACAAAACTGAGTTCAAAAGTTCAATTATTAAATAGAAGAAGAAAAGGAAATAAAAAAAAGAGAAATAAAGACAAGACATATGACAAAAAGGAAAATTTAGAATTATCTCTAGGTTATTTGATTGGATATGGTTTTTAATGTTTGTCTATCCTGTATGAAGAATTGTCTGCTCATGTTTCTTTTTACAGGAGAAATAGTATAAGTCCATCAAGGTAAGAGTCTCTTAATAATGTTGGATATTTAGGATATTAATGGGATTTTGGGCTAGGGGAGGTGAGACCTCCAGTGTGTGTCCTAAAATAGAGTTGGAATTGTACTTGGCATATTTTAAAAGTAGTAATGAGACCATGTAAAAGTAGTTGAGAGCTTCAGACATCTTCATTTCCTTCTTGTTGTCATAAAAGCTGGTTGACTATGACACAAAGAAATATCTTAGTTTCAGAGAAAAAATATTAACTATCTATTCTAATCTAGCTATTTATTGTTGCATACAACATAATCATGGTGGAAAACTAAAAACCTTAATAAAAAAATCAAATGGTGAGCAAACATATAAGATAGGGGGAAAAAATGCCTTTTTAAAATAAATTGTAAGAAAAGATTGATTTTTCTCCTTCACTAGCTTTGTCAAACAGCTTACCATTTAGCCTCAAATATGTACTTTACTGCTTTATATAACAAATGTCACTTCACACAAGAATGCCAACCTTGCCTTTTCAATCTCTTGACAAAATTTAACTATATGTGTCTCGTAGACTCATAAATTTTTTTCTGAAGATCTGCCAGCCAATTGGATTGCCTTGGAGATTGACTTTTACTATGTACATAATATTAAAACTAGATTGATTTTGGTGAGATTTAGATTTTCCTTTTCAGTACTTGTTTTTATGTTTAAGTGGGTCAAGGCAACACCTGTCATATGTAGGAACAGGAGAACCATTTTTGTCTGGGCCTCACATTCAGAAAAGAGTTTAGACTTTTGCTGTTAGCCTCAAATGAGTTTATTTCTAATTATTTTATGCTTATATACATATAACACTTTTTTCTTATTAAAAACATTTAATTGTAAATAGAAATGTGGTGGGAATAATATTTTTACATTATTCATAAATCTGTTATATCTCACTGATTCCCTTTGATCATAATTGTACCCCCATTTCAGGTGACAACTAAGGTAATGTTGAGATCCCAGAAGCAGAGGGTAAGAGCTTGTGCATACATGGCTCTCTGAAGCAATCCTGTACACTGACCCACTCTCCAGAATTCTGCCCAGAGGGTAAGGAGACAGGCAATGCAATATGATCTGTTGTATATTGCATTCCTTAAAAATGTGGATTATTCAGAGAAAAGAACAGTACCCAATATGTTACTAGAGACGTGAGAAGTGACATCTTGGAATGTTTCATATTTCATACTAGAATATAAGCAGTAGCATAAAAATAGCTGAAAAGGTTGTCCATGGTCACAGATGGCCCAAGGCAGCCCAGAATCTTCTGTAGCCTCGAAGAGGAGGAGGTAAACCAGTTGAACCTTCTATGCATTTCTAAGGAGAGGACAAGGTCAGTGGATTCCAAGACATATCAAAGACAAAGCTCAGAAAAAAGTCTAGGGAGATAAGCATGGATTGTAATCTGAAGCCCTGGTAAAAATAAGTGTACCTCAGCATATATCAGCTTGAAGGAGGCTGACACCAGAGAACAAGATAGAATATCTCGCTTATGCCAATTTAGAAGCTGAGAACCGAGGAACAGATACCTTTTCCCAAAGCATACCACCATAACATGAGAACTGACTACATTTTCTGCCTAAATTTATAATAGAAACTAGAAATAGGAATTAAGTTGAACTAGAGAAAAATAAAAGTTGCTTTCTGTACATCCAAATTTATAAAATGAGACAAATAATAAATTAACCAAGACTATTTTCTGTCATCAGAAATAAATAAGGGCTCAAATAGAGTGTTGACTTAAAAAAAATCAGTTATTGTTTTTTTATCCAACTTTATAGTTTGACAATTTTATACTCTAATATATATTTTAAATTATCCACAATTTTTATAAGCCTCCTTTAGCATTGCTGATAATCTTGGAATGTGAAAGAGGCCCTGATATCAAGGTAGCCTGATCTTCTTTCATTGAAAATTTGTTTAATTTGGTTAATTGCTATTATCTCATGAAATCTGCTGATATCAATGCAGTATCACCTAGCAACTAGAATGGAATATTGATAAAAAGAAACTTAACAGTATTTGTATAAAGGACATAAGTTATATATTTTCAGGACCAAATCTGATAAGTAACAGACTAAAAGCTTCATTCCAAAACTGATATAGCAGGAATAGATTAAAATCCATTCTGAACTGGGTGAATATTAAAAAGATAGATATTAGAAGTTATCAAGTTAATTAAAAGATTAAGTTAGATATCTTCATAGAATAAATTCTATATAGAAAAAATAACCAGTGGCATATTATATTTCTTTCATTTTGGGGAACCCAAATGTGGCATTGTGATATTTACTTCTACAGCTTCCTAAAAGATCAGAATTTTGCATTGAATCTCAAGGTAATCAGTTTCAAACCCAAGTTTAGAACCTTGAATTTAGATACAGAGATGCTCTACAAAGTTGGCTCTTAGGAACTAATCAAACTACTGGAAGATACTTAGTGCTAGAAACATTAGTCACTACTTACTAGTTAAATTCTGTAAATGGGATCACAATTTAGTAAAATGTTCTGTTTTGTTCTGCCATTTGCTTGAAAAATACATACTTCTGGGGATATTTTAACTAACCTTTCTGTCTGTCTACTTTTCTACAAGTTCTCCAGTTAAGGCAATTGATTTCATGGAATATCACTATATTGGTTTTTGTTTCAAGTTTTCCTGTCTGAACTCTTAAGAATATCAAAATGAAAGATGGACTGCAAACTCTCTTACTAGTATTAAATGGCACATAGTTCTAAAATTTAAAATTTTCAGTATTCAGACTGAATTTTCCTCATTGATTATTGTTTGAAGTGGCAAAGCCTTATTCCCTACTGGTCTCTATACTCCAAGTAACCATCTCAATTATTTACCTTCCATGGAGCAACAAAAGAGAATGTCAAATCAGCTAGACTCCCCTTCACTCCCCTTCTAATAATTTTAATACCATTGTTTCCATGACTATGTGCTTGATTTCCTTCAGCTTTGAGTCACTGATCATACAGATGCTAGACTGTATTGTGTCATTACAGTGGAAATATCGTTTGGACAGATTCTTGAACTTCAGCTGATGGGACTGCAAAGTAAAAATGTAGGACTTATGTAAATCACAGTCTTAAAATATTTGTAGATCATGTAAGCAAGATCAAAAAAGATGTTACTGATGTGCCCCAAAGTGGATGATGTTTACAAAACACTTTCTTTAAAAATCAAAAAAACAAACTCTTACTATTATCTTGGATATCCTTATTAGGAAGTTATACAATTACAAAAAGGGATTGAAAAATATCTATATATTATGACTCATTATTATTATATTAATGCTGTTATAATGGAGTGTAGTATCCATTAAACAATATGATTATGGTAAAATAAAAACATATAGATTTGTACAACTCAAAGGAAAAAAAACTTCTCAATTATGATAAGCTCATCTCAAAATGGCTTCCATGTTTGTTTGATCTCAGACCACTACTGTGTAACAAAGCTCTAAAATAGGTATTTAAACGTCCATATCTTTCAGATAATTATCTTTCAGATAATGGTTGACATTCATCTCCACTGAATTAATGGAAAGCTATCTTGTCCAGGATGTCACTGTCAAACCTGGGAAATTAGTAGGTTGAGAAGATGGTACTCACGACTAGATCCCTTGAACTAAACTTGGAGCTACTAAGCCAGCAAAACCAGCTAGATCATCTTATAACACTACTTTTTTAGATAAGATTGCCCCATGCCTCAACTACCTCTGAAGATTTTAATAAAGCATTTTAAAATAAACAAAAACATATTTTAATTACTGTTTTTTCTATTTAGGAGTACTCACTCATTTTCACTATAAGAAGTTTCTGCAGTGGAGCTGGACTAAGGTGAGCTCTGACCAGTGGAATTTCAATGATAAGATCTGTGTCAATGAAGGTCCAGGAGGCCAATCAACTCTCAATTTAGAAAAAATGTATGAAATTATTTGAAACAGCAAATCCTAGAAGATAGCTCTAGATTGAGAAGCAGAAATTGTTTCTAAAAGAAGCTATAACGCTGCAATGCTATTACAACTACTGAATTTGTCACTAGGCATTTTTATGTACTTTAATACAATAAAAATAGCCATCTAAAGATGAATAGCATACATTCTCTTAACAGTGTCTGTGGAGTAGGAAATAATTCTATAAGTGTTTATATAAAAGTTTTGTTTCCTATTAACATGTTAATATTGTAAATTTATAAAAGAATAAAATTGTAACAAGTTAAACCACAGAATATCATAAATAAAAAACCATTTTTTCCATGTAGATGTTTGTCATTATACAATAAAAAATCTTTATTAAAGAGGCATATATGTCTCTTATACACACACACACACACATACACATACTCACACACACACACACACACACAAACACACACACACACACACCTTATACTGGTTATTGAAATATCCCTTTATCAATAGTACCCTTCATTATTATATATTATTGTATATTTACATAATGTAGAAATTAAAAAATTCTGTTTTATAATTTTTTAAGTTTTGAAAGTTTTATTTACATGTGGCACAAATTTCATATTACAAAGTAAGTTTATTTTCTACTGACAATATTATCAATTGGGAACATGATAAAAAGAAGAGAACTAGTATGTGTTCTCTTTAAAGTTCCATTCGGGGATTAAATAAAATTAAAACTATTTTAATGGATACAGCAATATTAAAATGTATATTATTTTGGAGAATATTTATTTTAAAAGACTCTGTAGTTGTCTCATTTATAAAATGAAAGAATGGCATTTCATAATATATTACTTCCTGACATTAAAGGTTTTATGTAAAGCCTTAGCCTTTGGAATCTTCCAGTTATCATCTTCCAACACATTGTACCAGATGACATTTAAAGTCCCTAAAGCTCATGTGGCCTTTTAGCTCTGACTGTTATTACTCTGTTGCTTTACAACAGATTTTCCTCAGGAATTAAACCCGGTGACCCAACTAACACCACCAAAAGAGTATGAACTCATTAATTCCAAGTGATCTAGTAAACCGAATCAGTAATCCCTTAAAATATTTTGCTTCCCAGAAATCTTTTGTTTCTAATGATTTAGCGTTAATGGAAGATTATCCAGAATCATTTTCGATAGAGTTGTTCCAAAGAAATCCAGTCTAATTAAAGCTGTATAAAACAATGTTCAATCTCTCCCCTCTTGGGAAAGTTTCTTAAAATTTTTAAGTTCTTTTTCCCCTTGTGATTCTTAATAAAATAAACATTAAGAATGAACTTATTATTTAATATCAACTTCATAAATTCTCCTTTCTTCATTTTATTTTGTTACTATTTATCTACTTCCATGTTTTTCTGAAGTTTTTGTACTTGAATCTCTTTTCTATCTTTATCCCAATCTCGATTGTGTTTCAGTTGTTGCATTCAGTGCTGCCTTTCTATTCCTCTCCTCACTCCATGTACTCATTCTGTTTTGTCTCCCATATCTCTAAAATATGTGTTTTAAAATCCTATACCCTTTTAGATCCTCAAACATATTCTTGTCCGCAATTATTAGATTCCACTTATTCACATTCAGGTTTTGCTCACCCATCATCATCTCAATTTAACCATCTCAAAATCTTTATTATAAAGCAGTGTGGAAGTGGTAGATAATAAAAATAATGATAATTAATTTATATTGAGTTCTTATGTGTGTTAATATCTCTAATAAGTGCTTTGCATTCTTTTTTATGATAGATGAATGACAAAAAAAGATTGGCATAGGTACCTTGGGCTTGAATAGGCAGATAAAGCTAAAGATATATAGATATATAAAAATCTCTGGTTTTTTTTCTATTAATATGTTTTTGAATCAATCATTCCTTGTCTGTCTATTTTTCATTGTTTTCCATAAACTTGGACCAACTTTCCTAAAATGCAAATTATCTTTCTCTTCCAACTCTTAAATTAGAGTTACAATATGCTTATGATTATCACAGAATTCTCAGCAAAATGTGAGTCTTTAAATAGTTGCCTTTTGCCAAGTATTTTTTTTAAAAAGTACTCCAACCTTCTATGTGTCTATACAAACACACTGCCAAATCCCACATCCCAAGCCAGGAAGAAATACTCTGAGAACCTGTACCTACATCTCCTTGTAGCCTCTGTGACCCAGGCACTATGGTGATGGGAGGAGAACTACTAGCAATTGGGGGTGAGGAGAGACAATATTTTTCTAGTGAAAATAGAAATAGGTTATCTAATATGAGCCATGCTGTATCAAACCAATTCTTACTTTCTTAACTCAATCAATGTCTATACACTATGTGAAAGTATATCACTGATACACTCTTTTAATTCAAACAGTATAAGGTAGCTGACTGAGTTACTAACTCCTAATGCCCACCTCACTTTGTTGGCCATTGTCCTATACAAGCAAATCACATCTTCCAAGAGCAAATGGGGAAAATAAGCTGCTAACCTAATAATTTAAAGAAGTGTTTTCAATTACTCTATTTCTCCAATCCCTCCTCCTCTATTTAAGGGTAAAAGTTACATTTTTCCAGATCTTTTTCTCCCCAAAGTAATAAAGATATTTAAAAAAGTCATATTTAAAATTAACATTTAAAGTTAAATATGGCAAAAATAAGATTTTGCAGAGATGGTATACTAAAAACTAATTTTTGAAATCAACTTCATTGAAAAACAAACATTCTAGCATAATCAATACTCTATGCAAAGATACAGTGCATTTTTCTTGATTTAGAACCGTAATTCTTAACTGTGGTTGATTTTGCTCCCCAAGGGCATTTGGCAATGTTTAGAGACATTTTTGGTTGTCCCACAGGGGGGTGAGGAGGGGGTTCTAGTAGAGTACAAACGGCCAGGCATGCTACTAATTTTCCCTCAATGCACAGCATAGTCACCCATCACAAGAAATTGTCTGGTCCAAATGCCAGTAGTGCCAAAGTTAGAAATCCTGCTATAAGAGGAAGTTGTGGTAAACATTTAATTTTGTTTTCATATTAGAATATTTAAAAATAAATCAGTGAATCCAGTGAATAGCTCAATACAAGAAGATGGAAATATTTCTCCTTTTGTCTTGAAAGAAGAGGGAGAAATGTAGAGGGGAGGAAGAAAAAGACATTATTATACGCACATCATGTTTATCTAATAAAGTATGCATAACAGCCCAATGAAAAAGGGAGGTACACAATATGATGGTTAAGAGCATGAGTTTTGTTGGCAGCATTCTAGATTCATATTTCAGCTTTCACACTTTCTACATGTATAATATTTGGCAATTTACTTTGTGAACCTCTGTCCTTTATTTGTAATACAGGGATAACAATATTTTATAATGTTGTGAGGATAAAATTAATTAATGTAGGTGTGTGAGGTATAAAAAGTACCTTAAATGTGTTTGCTTTTATTTGTATGATTATTCTTATAATGATTATCACTATTTCTATCATCATTTCATAAATGAAGTTTCTGTCATATCAAATTATTAGCCTGATTGTGAAGTTGTGTTTTTTCCCTAAGTAATTCAGACTTTATTTAGGAATTGAATATTTTGTCTTTAAGATTCATACGTTTGTTTTGAACGCACTTAAGGATATTTACCAAATAATTTGACATCTTAACAAAGTTTAACATAATAATGCCTGTGATAAACAAATGTGGGCGCATTATAATTAGTGCACTCTCCTCAAAGCTGTCAGATAACAAGCTAGTTCACTAAATTATTGTTAACTTCTTCTCCCTCTTCTCTTCAACTTCCTTCTGCCCTCCCGGCAACTTCCACCCTTATTCCTCAGTCTCCTCCCAAACTTTTCAACCACCCTAGAAGGAAAAAAGGAAAGAAAAAACTACCAAATCATTGGTCTCAAATTACTATTAATTAGAAATCAACTAGTTCAATAATTAACAGAGCAATTAAGACCACTCACATACATCTAACGTATCTTTATTACTATGTGAATGGTTTCCCGTGATTGCCAGTTTCACAGTCCACTTCAGAAACAACCACAAGATTACAATTTATCAAATACTTAGCTTTCATTTTCCAATCCAACAAGTCACCACCTCCTTTTCCAGACACTAACTTTACCATCCAGATATTCCCTTAGAGGCTGCACCCTAATTCACACTGTTTTGGTTACAACTCCTGAATTTAGTTCAAGTTTATAATTTTGGCATTTCCTTATTATGACATTATTGCCACTTTTTCTCAGACTCTCCTGATCATTCAACAATTGAAAAACCAACCAAAGCAAAATCCCCAGATCCTCATACAATCATGTAGTTTTTTTTTTCTTTTCCTTAAATTATAATGAAGATAATTTCCTTAGCCTAGATTACAAATTTTCACTCATATTAACATTCACAATTTTTCCATTTTCTTGCTTCCATTTAAAAAAATAATAGAATAGCTCTGTCTTAGATACAAAAAAAAAAAAAATTAAGGTTCTTTTTAAATTAAATTTTTTTATTATTTTCTATTTTTCCCAATTCAGCACTTCATAATATGCATTCCATTCTTTCACAACTCTTTCAGGTTTATAGGAAAATCAAATTCTGCTTCACCACTGCCCCAAAATCATTCTTATCAGCGACAAACATGGCAAAGAGCAGTAAGAACTTCCATCAAAATGGGTGGGGGTGGGGGTGAGGTGAGGGGAGTAAGAAAGAAATGAGAAAGGGGTTTACTCACAATCAAAGTAGGAGCATTTCAGGGAGTACTTTTTTCACATTATATACCTATAAACACTTGTGTTAGTTTCTTATTGCTGCTCTGACAAATTATCACAAACTTAATGAGCAAAAACAATGCAAATGTGTCTACTTACAGTTGTGGAGGTCAGAAGTCCAAATGGGTCTTGCTGAGCTCAAATCAGGGTGCGGTCAGGGGATAATCCTCTGTGGAGGTGCTAGGGGCAAGTCTATTTTCTTGCCTTTTCCAGCTTCTAGAGGCTGCCTGCATTCTTTGGCTCATTGTCCCTTTATATACTTTCAAAGCCAGTAATTGCAACTCAAGACTTCCTCTCAGGACCTCACTCTGATTCTCTTGCTGCCGGGTTTGGTCCTAGAAGGACTTGTGATTTCATTGGGCCCACCTGGAGAATCCAGCACACGCTTCGTATCTCAAGGTCAGCTGATTGGCAACTTTAATTCCATCTACAGCTTTATTCCCCTTTGCCTTGTCACACAACATACTCACAGGTTCTGGGAACTTGGATGCGCACATCTTGGAGACAGGGATTATTCTGCCTACTATAGAGCTTGTCTGTCTTGGGGCTTCTTTATGTCACTTTTAAATCAAATAAATTAGAAAATAAAACCATAAAATCCTTTTCTTCTCTCAATACCTCTTAAAATCCCAGCTAGCTCAACTGGGATTTTCTGGACTAGCCCCCAAAATGCACACCACCTTTGCATGTATGTATGCATGTGTGTGATTTTCATTCTCTTAGAACAAAAATTACGAGAAACTTTGTGAACTAGTCAACATTTTATGAGTTGTTAAAACACAAAAATAAATAAATAAGTGCCAAATAAATTCTTAATAAAACCAAACTGGCTTTAGAATTTAACTAATTTTTGTTCTCATAAGTTTTTAATAAAAATAATATATAATAGAATAATTATAATTGCAAATAAGTAAAAAAAATTATAAAGTTTAAAGCATTCCTAACCCCATTACAATGGAAAACAGTTATCCCTTTTATATACATTCATTCAGACCATATTATCATGAAAATGTTTTTGTCAATAATTATATATTTAAAATTATGATGATTAAATATTTCATGATGGAGCTGCACTATAATTTATAGTACATATTCTATGAATTTTTAAACTACTTTCAAAAGATGTGGTAAATATCCCTGTATGTTCTTGAACTTTAAGATAAATTGCCAGTAGAATTGTTAAATCAAGATTAGGCTTATTTTTTTAGTTGTCATTGCTTATGCATATCACATGTTAGTTTTTAAATGAAGTATATTCATAAACTTCTTAGTCTGAAAGTAAAGTCTAATTTTGTTTCATAATATAAAATATTGCTTTTTTCTAATTTTGTGATTTCAAGAAATATTTTAAGGCAAGTGGAAGCATTATAAACATGATTATAAGTACTTAGTAAAGAACACAGCATATAGTGAATAGTCAGTAAGTGTTTTCTGAGTAAATAGATGAATGACCATGTTTGCTTTGAATTATTGAGGGCTGCAAAATGTAATCAGCTTAGATGGCACTAGCAACCTCACATGCACACACTGTGTGGCACCAACATATATACTTAATGTTTTGTTTTTTTAAAATGACAGATTATATTGTTTTGGAGCAGTGACTCTCAGCCTTGGTAGCACATTATAACTGCCTGGAATGTTTAAGAAATACTGCAGACTAGGCACTGGTTTTTAACACCTCCCGGGTAATTCTACTGTGCAACAATTTTATATTCTATTGCTCAGGTTTTGTACAAGACCGGACCATAAAATTAGAATCTCCAGAGATAGGACATGGGCAACAGCATTTTCCAAAGGTCCCTGGTTAATACCATGTGCAGACAAGATTGAAAACCACTGAAAGAGTCCTCAGGACCAATTCTCCAACCCGTTTGTTTTATAAATGAGTATAATTGAGACCTGCATGCTCAATAGTCTTCCCCCAAAGTTACACAGCTGACTAGATCTTATGTTAGAGGTCAGGTCACATTCAGCATAGGGATTCAAAGTACAGAAGAAACTATTTTTAAAAAGAAAAAAAATGTAGATCAAAATCACAAGATACCACCTCACACCTGTTAAAATGGTTGTTATCAATAAGACAAGAAATAACAAGTGTTGGTGAGGATGTGGAGAAAAGGAAACCCTCATACACTGCAGATGGGAATGTATATTGGTGCAGCCACTATGGAAAACTGTATGGAGGTTCCCTCAAAATTAAGAATAGTGCTACTATATGACTCAGTGATCCCTCTTCTATCTACCTCCCAAAACTTGAAAACATTTATTCATAAAGTGTCCATTGAAGCATGGTTTTCAATAGCCAAAATATGGAAACAAATTAAGTATCCTTCAGTGGATAATTACACTCATCATATCCCATACTTTTGTGGGATATAAAACAAAAAAAACAACGAATGACCAAACAAACCAACATAGATACAGACATCAGAATGGTGGTTACCAGAAGGGAAGGGAGCAGGGAGAGTATGAAGACAGCAAAGGGGGTCAAATCAAATACATGGTGACAGAAGGAAACTAAACTTTGGGTGATGAGCACATGATATAATATACAGATGTAGTATTATAAAGTTGCATACCTGAAATTTATATAACATTAGCCAATGCTATGCTAATAAATTTAATTTTAAAAAAACTCCTGGGAAAAAAAATAAAGAGAAAGAAATTTTTTAGACTACCAAAATAAATGAGAATATGGCATCAGTTAGGATCTTCTAGAACTAGCCAAATATGCATCATATCAATTTTTTGCTTCTACACTCTCTTGTCAGATTATTTACTGAGTCGTCTAGGCTCATTTTGTACTTTCAGTGATTCTGAAAAGCCTTTAAAACTAAATTTGGGGAGAGTGTTGGGACTCGAGAATTACAGCCCTGAGGGATCCTTTGTCCTGGTAATTGGTCCATTAATGTGTTCATGGCTGGAGTTTAACATAATAAAAACAATAGGAAAAGAGAAGATATATCTTAAGAGGACTGACTGTTCTGTGCTGGGTTTCCTGTGTGGAAAATCAAACGACTTGTTAGTAATTGTTTGTGTGCAAAAGTCTTTGGCAGTGATGCCAACAAAAGCACTGGACAGTGTGTCTGCTTGAAGCAAAACACATCAAATTATGTATTCAGCAAATCCTTATTATCAGAACCTTGGTCATGTGAATTATTTGCTTTTTAGTTAGGCTTCAGGAGGCCCTTCCTGTGAACAAAACGTCTGGCCTATTAAACACAGAGCTGCCAAGACAGAGCCACAGGTGGCCATGACTTGGCAAGTGATAAAACACCAGCCATACTCAGGACAATAAAAAAATGAACAGGATTTTCCATATGGTTATATATATATATATATATATATATATATATATATATATATATATATATCACAGAGAGTTTTTTTGGGGAAAACTGAGTTTTATAATTGAACATAACACCCAGTCTATATCCCTACATTACCAGGCCCATACTTAAGTTTGGGACTTTTTTATTCAAACTAACTAATTTAAAAGCCTGTATAAAGACAATATTTTAGCTGAATAATAAGTATCTGTATTCTTTTACTTTTTCCCCATTTCTCCCTTTA
>PVKZ01008402.1:0-16177 GCA_004027375.1 Macroglossus sobrinus
AAACACTAAATTAATGATGATGATGGTAGCCCTACAAATGAGTGAGCTATTCTTATGCAGCAGACACTGTGCTAAGGGCTTCCAGTGCAATTTCAATAGCCCTGTGAAGAAGGGTCTATTATAATGTTCAAACCCATTCTGCAGATTTTGCAGGAAAAAATTGAGGCTCTAAGAGATTCAATAATCTGTCAAAGGTCACAGCGCTGGACCTGAGTTCACCCTGCCTGACCCAAGAGCCCCAAGCATCCAACCAGCTGTCCTAGGCTCTCTCTAGTTCTGACCTATCAGGTAACAGAGGGCTGCATTGCCACTGTCTCAGAATGCCTGTCTTGCTCCTTTGGGAAATAGGTACTCTGTCTCCAGGTAGCAAAGCCCTGCCCACCTTACTCCCAGCCAGTGTAGGAGTTAGGCCCTCAGGAACTCTGTAAGCCATGCTGGAACATGGGGAGAGGGCCTTGAGCCCCTCCCCGTGGAAGCCTGGCCAGGCCAAGCATGTCCCTGAGTGGGTCCTTTCTAATGAGGCCTCCAGCAATGAAGGCACACTGTGTTCATTTCTACTGGGGAAGGCTAGCATAGAAACAAGAAGCCTGGTGGTCTCAATATGCATTTTTGGATCTTTGAAGGGGTGTTGAGTAGAAAAGAGGTAGCACTAGGAGCAGGAGTAAAATCTATAAGCTGGCAGTTTTTTACTCAATATGAAGATGGAGGCCCTTCCGGTAGTGAGGGCTCTATCCCTAAAAGTACTCAAATGCAATGGCTATCTTTCAGTGAAAGGTATCACAGCCATTTTATAAAACTATATTCAAAACTGGTTTTAAATCTGTAATGAGCTGTATTTTTGAATCTCTGGGAAAGAATTGATGGTTAGGTAGTAGATGCCCTTTGGGGGCTCTACCAGTCAGGACCCAAAGAGGAAATCAACAGCACCCAGAGACGAAGTAACAGAATGAAAGATTCATGAAGGTCTGTTTATGAAGGTATGGGCAGGGCTTAGGGAAGGCAGTATGAAATGGTGCAGTGTCCTGGGCCTGGTAGCAGGGAGAATCATTACCACTCCTAGGGAAAGAGAAGAATGAGCTAGTATCAGAACCCAGAGAGAAAGTCATATGAAGAGATCCCCCCAGCTTCCAACCCAGAGCCATGGCCTTCCAAGGCGACATGCAGCGAATCTGCCGTGACTCAGAAAATAGAGTCTAGAGACTGAATATCTCAGCCTGACCCTCCTCTCTCCTCCAGTTTCCTCCTGGGACCATCACTGGCTGAACTCATCTAAAAGCCAGAGGGCAAGGAAGCCCATCAGTACAGTCTCTACTAGTGCAGCTCCCAGGGAGCGAGCACAGTGGAGAAGACTGGTGAGGGGACAGACAAACAAGCTATCCTGCACTGAGATGACCACAGTCACCACCATATGGCTGGCCTCCCTCCCACCCTCTCCTCTCAAGCTAATTATTTCAGCCACTGTTATAAAGTCGGATTCGTCCAACATGAAATTGCTTTGTACCAGTTCATCCCTGATTTAGCCTAGAAAATTTCTCCGGATTTTCAAAGCAGCTTCCCTTCCTACTTCTCCCTCGGCGTGTTTATTTCCTCAGCGTGTTTCCTGTAATTTGCAAAGATTAAAGATTTAAGCTTTTTTTATTGCAATGTACTTTCCCTGCCATATTATGTGTTCTGCCCATCACTCCCTGCCTCCTCCCACAGAGCCCCCAAATCCTCTCTGCACCAGCAGAAAACACTCCACAGGTAGACTTCACCTCATGTGGCTGTGGCCATGCTCCTGAAAAATGAAAGAGATTCAGCCTCTGCAGGTTGAACTCACCCACCACCCTCCTCCTGATTCAACATCATCTTTCATGTTAAGCTGTCTGGGTTTCAGCTTGGTCCCAATTAACAAGGGCTCCTAGCACTGTGTGTGTAGTAACTTCTTCTTTCTCTGTGCTCTCCCTCTTGCCCTCTGGGGCTTTGAATCCTGGTGTTCATGATGTGTAAACAAATTCTTCACTGCAGTAGGAGCCTGCACTCTTTGAAGCAGCTCAGTGTTGAATCATTTACTGGTGAGAGGAATATGGGAATGTAAGTAATTCTATCCGGCACCAATCTGGATTAATGCCATATCTGGCTTCCTGAATGTGTGACCTGTGCCATCACACAGGCCCCTATGCTCAGAAAAGCCATACTCATGGTTTAATGCTTTGCTGTTGATGTCTTAAAACTCAATTACTTCTTAATAAAGGTCTCACATTTTTGTTTTGCCCTGAGATCCAAAAACCATGTAGGTGATCTCAGTTATTGTGATTGCCGTTGTTTTGTGTACAGCCCACGTGGGTCTCAGCAAATGAGATCTCTTGAGCCCGGTGACAGGGGAGGAGCCTGTTGCTTGGTAGCACGTGGTGCTGGTGTTTCCAGGATCCAGTTAGGGGCATGGACTGGAGGGAACTGTTGTCCAGTATCAAACTGGAGAATAATCCACAGAGGGAAGTTATATGAAGGAACAGAAACAAACTCTATCTGGAGTTGTAAGAATAAGCTGTGCTTTGCGAAAAGCAGGGCCAGAGTGGCTCAGCCAGAGTCTCAAGACAAGATACCCACTGAGGCAGCTGCTTAGGAAAGCAGGGTGTTGGAGTCCTCCTCAGCCCCGTTGCTCTGAGAGGCCCGGGGTCTGCGCACAGCTGGCATTCGACAACGGCACTGCCCAGTAAGCTTGTCACTAACCACGTGTGGCTATTTAAATTTAGGTTAACAAATTAAAATTAAATTGAATTAAAAATATAATTAGCAAGCAAGAAAAAGGTAAATATATGAGGTGTTGGATGGGTTAATTAGATGGGAGAAGTCCTTTCACAACATATACATGTATCAAATCATGTGCACTTCAACTATTTTACAATTTTATCTGTCAATTATACCTTAATAAAGCCAGTGGTAATTAATTAGTTAACTAAATTAGTAACTAAAACATTAGATTCTCATTGCTCTAATCACACTTCACATGGCTAGTGGCATGTTGGATAGCACAAATCATAGAACATTACATCTTGGCAAAAAGTTCTACTGAAAAGTTGTAAAGAGAGCAGAAACCTTATCCATTACCCTCTTATGCTCATGCTCATTGGTTGCCATATGTTTGTAAAGACATGAGGTTACTTAGGATTTTACTCTGCTCCTGCTGCTTCTGGAATACATGCCCCTTGCAAATCCTAACCCAATCTGATTAGCTTTGAGTAGCTCTCACTGACACAGCCGTGCCCAGCCTGTCTGCTTTGCCTCACAGTGTTTCTGTTCCATTTTCATTTCTCCGTGAGCCACAGGACTCCTCCTTTGAGCCTGTCTTACTGGCTCTGAGGTTTCTTTAGCTCAGTTCTACAGTAGGCACACAACTTCAGCTTGCTGTGGAAAACAAGTTTTGGCATCTCTCCTGTACCTATCCTTGAATGTGAGTTCAGTTCACCCAAGTACGGGCATCCTGTAATTCCCAACATCACTCCATGTTCACTCCTCTCTCCACTGTGAGCCTGTTCTTTGGGTTCCTCAGCCTCTCCTCAACCCCGCTCATGGGCAGGCCTTACAGAACACAGCCATGGAAAACTGACAGCTCACCCTTCTCTTTCCATCTATCCTCCATCTCCCACAGTCCTCCTCCCAGTCTATAGAAACAATGGGCACTGGAATGAATAGAAGCATCCTCTTTTGAGGCATTCACCACCAATGAGAGAGAGGGACACAAAACCACAGGCACGCAAGGACATATGGGCAGCAGTTTAGACAGGGCGATCTGGGTGAAGAGGTCACAGAGCTGTTAACTGCTGGAGGAAAGGGGGACATGTTTGTGGATTGCCTAGGACTCTCTCCCTCTCTACAAAGACATGGGATGAAAGACCAAGGGTCAAGGGTACCTTTTGCCTATACCCTGTGTCAGCCACTGGACTCCTCATCTAGACTAGGAAGGCCTACCTGTCCTTCACTGTAGTTCAGGTCTGCCTACTAAACCTTTCTATGCACCCCCAACCTTGGAATTCTCACCCAGCTCTGGACCATTTCCCCTGCCTCGGTCACTGGTCCTGCCCATTTGCCTGGCCCCAGTCCTTCCTTCCTCACCTTTCTCTTCTGCACCACTTTTAATGTGTGTCTCAAAACTCTCCCCAAGCTATGGCCTTAGTCCTGACAGATGCCTACTTCCATTTCTCCCACCCCCACCCCGCTCCATTTTCCCTCATTTCTGCATTTACCCATCCCGTCTCCACTCTCTTCTTTTAGAACATTCCTTGATTTGGACTCTAAACTGGCTTTGCCTATTAATAAGAGAGTGAAGTTTGAGTCACAAATTTTCACTCGTACCTGCTAGCTGCCTGGCCCTGTGCAGGACCTCTGAGATCCAGAGAGAAAGCTCAGAACCTGGCCTCAGGATGCTCCAGCTTGTGCAAGCAGTAGTCAGGTAAAGGATTATTACATGGTGTGGCAGAGGCTTTCTCAGGCATATGTGAAGAATTTCACAGAGCAAAGGGAGTCGCCTTAGGTGGGGCTGGGGACTAAATCTTCAGTGACAAGTAGGGAGATGGTCAGGTGGACCAGGTAGAAAGACTTACCAGGCAGAAGGAGATCTGCATGCATTCGTGTGGAGCAAGGACCAGTAACAATCAATCTGGCAGCCCTGAAGTGTTGGACTCCACAGTGCCACGAAGCAGAAGCAAAGCTGGAAAAGGGGTGGGTTGAGGTGACTGGGCTCCTTATAAGCACAGGAGAGAGTTACACAGGCTTACATTTTGGAAAGCTCACTCTGCATGCTGTTTGAAATGAGTAAGACAGAGAAGGAAGAACCGTAAAGGCTTATATATGCCATAGGTGCATTCTCCACCAATTTTGAGTGCCAACATAGAGAATGAGCCAGGCTTTTTCATCCCATCACCTTCCTCCACCCCTGCCACCTCTCATTGCCAAGGGGCATTTCTCCTGCCAAAGTAAAAAAGGCAGAAGCTTCTCTTCTAATTGCCCATTTCCCACAGCTTCAAGCAGCAGACATGTGGTATACAATACAGGCAAGCCCTATATTTTTATTTCTATGGCTGTGTCATTGTGTTTTTCTCCTCCTGATCTTATCTTCAGCTCACAGTCCAGTAGAAAAGTTAGTAAATAAAATAAAGGTGCTTGATTAACATCATAATCTCATTCTGTAGTTCTGGAGACTAAAGCAAGGTGTTGGCCTACTTGGCTTGAATTCATTTCTGATTGCTACTGAAACATTTTACCACAAACTTAGAGGCTCTGAACAACATACATTTATTACTACAGTTCTGGAGACCAGAAGTCCAAAATGTGTCTCAGTGGGCTAAAATCTAGATGTTAGCAGGGCTGCGTTCCTCTTGGAGGCTCTTGGGAAAATCCGTTCCCTTGCCTTTTCCAGCTTCTGGCAGCTGCCTACATCCCTTGGCTTGTGGCTCCTTCCTCCTACTTCAAAGCCAGCAGCATAGCATGTTCCCATTCTCTCTCTGACTCTGATCCTCCTGCCTCCCTCTTACAAAAGCCCTTGTGATAATACTGGGATACATGACAAATCCAGGAAAATCTCTCCATCTCAAGATCCCTAATTTTATCATATCTGCAATGTCCTTTTGCCACAGAAGGTAACAGATTGACAGATTCCAGGGATAAGACGGTGGACGTCTTTGAGGGCTTTTATTCTGACTACCACATGGCCTCTCTGGTGACACTTTGAGTTTTCGGTCCCAGGACTCCATAAGCACCTGTTATCTCTGACCCATGGTTCTATCCACCTTTGTTCTTTCAGAGGAAACGACGTTTGAAGCAGGAGTGAAAGTTCAGATCCACAGTCAGTCAGAGCCACCTTTCATCCAAGAGCTGGGCTTTGGGGTGGCGCCAGGGTTCCAGACTTTCGTGGCCACACAGGAGCAGAGGGTAAGTTCCTGGGCTCTCTTGGTCAGTGGTCCTTGGCCTGTCCTGGCTAGCTGAAGAGGCAGGAGGAGGAGAAATAGGATTCCCACTTCTCAAAGGTTCTGAATCCACCCAGGAGGCTGGAGCACAGCTGGTCTCAATAAAGGGACTCACCCTGAAAGTGGAGAAGGTGTTGGCTAACCTCTGTAACCCCATTCCCTAGTACTGCCTGTCGGGTTCTAAAATTAAGTATAAAGGAAATTTAGCTTGTTTTCTTTTTTTCTGAATTGGTTGTTGTTGTTGTTTTTCCCCTAGAACATTCTGGGCAAAAATATTGGGGCAAGGGATAAGGAAGGGGGACAGTGGATACTAAGGAAAACTGCTAACCAGAGCTTGACATGTTTCATCACTGTGTTAATATAATTCAAAATGGTCTGCAAAAAGGAAAAGGGATAGGGGTGTTATTCTCTCATAATAGAGCTTAAGTGAAGGGAAGCCTCTCGCATGGGTTCCTGCCTGCTCTCTCCAATTTAGCACAGGGGAAAGATCCTCCCAGCCAAGCAGGACTGCTGTGTCAATTCTTCATGTCGGTTGAGTGAGGACTGGTACAGTCTCATGTCTGACATGGGGTTCACATCTTAGAAGGTAGACATTCACAAATTCTCAATAGGGAAGAAGTCTCACAGCAGGACAGCGGAGAGACACAGGAATACTTTCTCTTACCTCTGGTTTGCCTAGAATAAACCTGGAGTGGCTGTGACTCTGAGGGAGTCTTCAACAGATCATCCAAGACGATTTGCCCCAGGCGGCCTGGGGCAAAGAGTGAGGTCAGTGAGTGGTAGGAGGTACTGGCTGTCAGGGCAACAGTGAAGGAGCAGTCAGCACAGAGATACACGTGTGACTTACAAGTTAAGCTTGTTTTTAAAACTTGACTCAAATGTCATCTTTCATCTAATACTGACCTTTAGCCATTGTATAAAACTGTATTCAAAACTGGTTTTAAATCTGTAATGAGCTGTATTTTTGAATCTCTGAGAAAGAATTGATGGTGTAGGCCTTAGGAACTGTGCCTTGTACTTAATGCTAAAAGCCAAGATCAGCTTCTACTGCAGCACAAAGTGGGTGGGAGGGCAACTTTGATGCAGAGGCAGAAAAGGCTGGGAGGTTAGCCGGGAGGCAGAGGAGGCTGGGAGGAGTCTGAGACAGGTAGTACAAGCAAAAATGGAGCATGTAAGGGTGTGCAAAGTGAGAACCAACCTGTGTACCCAGAAAACCCCATCCTTAAGGACAAAGAAGGAGGGCATGAAGCAGACAGTGAGGAGCCAAATTCAGGGTTGAGAATTTGAGTCAGAAAAATAGTCTCAGAGTTGTAAAGTACAGCATAGGGAATACAGTCAATAATATTGTAATAACTACGTGTATGGTGCCAGGTGGGTACTAGACCTATCAGGGGGATCACTTCATAAGTTATATAAATGTCTAACTACTATGCCATGCACTTGAGACTAATATAATATTGAATGTCAATTGTAATTTGAAAAAAATTATTTTTAAAGACTAACAGGTAGAGGCGTGCAGATAGGCCATCTGGGTGAACCCAGAGCCTGAGCTGTTGCCTCGGTGTGATAGCCAGCCTAAGTTCTGTTGAATGTAAACAAAGCTGGACATTAGTTAAAGTGGCAAGGACAAATTTTAATCAGTAATATACCTATTACAATAGGAAAGAGGGTTCACTGTGAACTGAACTCAACTTAATTTGTATAGAAGTGACTAAGCGATTTAAAGGAAAAATCATGGAGGAGGGAGGGGGAACAGAGGGGGCTTGAGTAGAGTCAGGAAAGCAAAAAATGACAGAATGGGAAGGAAAAGTTGGTCCATATGAAACTGATCTGAGTTTGCTAACTGGCATTTATCCAAGTTAGGCTCCCATCTTCCCACAAAGACAGGGAGACAGAGGCCCTATCTTCTGGTGTTGGCAGGAGCAAATAGTAAATTCTTTTGGCAGCATTGAGTTTTCTCAGGCAAAGACTTAAAGGGGATCAGGGGTGGAGGGTATAGGATCATCCTAGGGATGTGGCTTTGAACTATTAGAAACTGCATTAGTGTTTTTCAGACCTTTATAGGCTAAGGTTGAGGCCTAGTTGAGAAGAGGGTTCAGAGAGACCTGCCTAGAGTTTAGTGGAGGAGAGAATCTCTCTCTGTCAGTCCTTCCTTCTGCATGCTGTGTGAGAAAACCTCCACCTTTCAAAGACCCAGGCATGGATTAGACTACTTACTAGCTATGTAAGTGAATTCTTTGACTCTCTAAAGGCTAATTTTTGACTAGTTATCTAGGACAGTTCCGACTTTGAGGTTTGTTGACTGTAACCACCACACCTGTCATGAATGACTGACTTGTGTTGTCATTTCTCTGGTGTCCGTACTGCCATCAGCATGCAGAGGAAGCAAGCAGTAGTCTCTGGAACCCACAATGTAACTCCATCTCATGCCTTAACCGAAGGCTGGAAAGAAGGGAGCTCTTTGTGAGCTGCTGTTTGTCATCAGCCTGAGAGAGGTGCTTATTCCTCCCCCACCTCCACTTACTCTCCATTAGCGACACTAAAGAAACGTCTGGGCCAGGTAGAAATCTGGAGCTGATGACTTCTAAGAGTCCTTCAGTCTCTTTTCCTTTCCAATTTGAAACAGAGAGACTCCCCATGGTGAGCAGAAGCAGAACATACTCCCAGCCTCAGAGGGCAAATTCATTGTTTGCTTTGAAGTATATTCACAGAAAATCAGCCTCATTCATAGCAGCATTGCTATGATAATTATAACTAATAGTAAGATATTTGGTTAAACATTTCACAGCCTTCAAAGCATTTCTGCATCATCTCATTTTATCATTTCATTCATATTAATAGAGAAATACAAAAACACATCCTGGAGCTAAATCTAATAATACATTATGTTTACATCTATATAAAAGAGCATATTCATAGGAAATAAGATTTGAAGGAAATAAGCCAAAATACCCACAGTGGGGGGATTATGAATGATTTATTTTCTTTTCTGAGTTCGCTGCATGTTTTATAATGTGGCTTTGTTTTATTTTTTCGTTCAGCAAATATTTGTCGAACAGCTATTACGAGTGAAGTGATGGCAAGACAGTGGTGAACAAAACAGAGCCAGTGTCTGTCCTCGTAGAGCCTATGTAATTGTGGTTTCTTTCACAAAGAAAAAATAAATAATATGAAGCCAAGTATAATTTGAGGATTGCCCCCCATTTGTACATTTTCGTTCTGTCATGAGTACCGTACTAACCCTGGACATCAAACACCGGGTTTCATTGATTATAAAATCCAAAATTTTTTTTACATGTTAACATTTCTGAAATCAGGATTTGTTTCACAATAAATCACATGTCACAGTTACAATTGGCAGTGCCCTTTCTTTCTTGGTGGCACATAAAGTGATGGAGTGTCTTACAGTCTGTGATGGCTACATCATTCCCATTCCAGAATTCTGCTGCTTCAGGTCAAAGTTCAAAGGGCATTTTCAAGAAGGTCAAGAAGGGTGACAGTACTGTGAGGAGTAAAAAGCTCTTTCTGGAAAGTTGGTGTGAATCATGTTAGGGAAAATGACTCCTGAGCAAGGGCCTTTAGGAATTCTGCCATGCATCTTTTTAAAAATGGGTGGTAAAAATCATCCTGCCCATGCAAAATTATACACACTCCTTTCAATGTTTTTCTGTTTTATTTATAATCCGAAAGAACACAGTATTGGGCTGTAGCTTTTTTAAATCAGCATTTGCCTTAAACCCAGTTAAGCCAAGGTATGTCCCTGCCTTCGTGGACAACCTGAGAAATATCCCGCTGGCTAGTTCAGCTGCTGCAGGAGCCCCTGCGTGGTCACAGGACCACCACTACCAAAGACAGGCAGTGGGATGGCACACTGGGCAGAAGCAGCACCCCAGAAGGGCAGACAAGGAAGTCACTGTGAACTGAGCACACCCTACCTGCCAGGCATTAAGCTGCAGAGACACTTGACATGCATTATCTCACTTAATCCCTCACACCAACAAAAGGGAGATGTTGTTATCTCCACAATCCAGATGACTAAACTACATAGTTAAGTAACTTGCTTAAGGCCACATAGCTAGGGGAATAGCAGGGCTTAGCTTTGAGCTCATATCTGTGTGTAGAGAGAAAACCAGACAGGGAACCCACAGGCCTTGATTCCAGTCCTGACTGTGCCATGAGATGTTGGACGGGTTGTTTTTCTCCCTGGGCCTCAGGTTTCCCCTCCATGAAATGATAGGACTGAGTTAGATGACCTGAAAGGTCCTCCACCATTAACAGCCTGGAGTCCCTGACCGAGTCACTCAAGCACACAGGTATCCCCTGGAAGTTTGGCCGACAGCATTTTCATACCCACTTCCTGCTCTGCCAGCCAGTGACTCCCTCCTTCATGCCAGCTGTCGTGGAGTGCTGTTAAGGTATATTGGAGCAAGGATTCTGGGAAGCAGAACCCAGGTTCCTGCTTGTGAGAAGCAGGAGCTGGAGTAAACCGCAGCCCTAATTCAGAAGAGAGGCTCACTAGTAGTGCCCCTTCCTCAGCCCCTACAGAGTGATCACGTCACTACCCTACCTAAAAATGCTTAAATTCTTGGGTTTCCTGTAATGTGTAAAATACCAACCCTTTAGAATGGCCTCCAAGGCCCTGTTCTACCTGGCCCCTGGCCCCTGTCCAGCCTCATCACCCACCTGTGGTTAACCACCAGGTACCATACACGGAAGAACCATCCATCAAACAGTCTATATTCTTGGAGGCCTGCCTCTGTGCCTTTGCACCCACTGTTCCCCCTGGCTGGAATCCCTCCCTTGTCTTATCTACCTGGCAAAGGCCTCTTCTTATTTCCAAATACTGATCAAAGATCATGGTCTCTAAGAAGACCTTCCCCGCTCCATTCTGCCATTCCCCAAGGAGCAGCTAGGTGCTCCGTACAATACTTTGTAGATTCATTTATTCCTTCAGCAAATATTCACCAAGCATCTACTGTGCTGGGAAAATAAAGATGAGCAAGACCTGGTCCCAGCCTTGGAGCACTCATAAAATAATTTGGGGTTTTTTTTTTTTTTTTGCAATCTTGACACATTCCTAAGATATACAGGACTCTTCTTGTAGGACTTACTTATACATCACTGTTCCTTACACGTAACTCTTAGGAAGTTCCTTCATTAGCCTCCATTGGCTCTTGTCTCACCAAAGACTGGGAGCTCCCTGACAGCAAGGATTGTGTCTTTTAGATTGTATATTCCACTATTGCTTTGCTTATGTGTAAGCTCTGTAAATGTGTATTGTTGAAAGAAAGAAGGCATTCTAATTTTCAAATCTGTACTATATGCTCAAATGGCACTCAAATGCTATATTCTAATGCTTGCCCTGCCTCCCCTCCCCTGTCCCCCGCAACCCACCCTCGTCAAAACTCCCATTAGAATCTTCCCTGAGGGCTCTCCTCCCCCTTGAGGCTGTTAAGCTAGCCTAAGACAGATGATGATATCTGTATCATTTCTAGCTATACACTTAGAGACCCTAATCAAACCAAAAGCTCATAAAAGGGGTCAGGGCTAGAGATGTAGATCTGGAAGCCACCTGTGTACAGGAGAGTAGACAGAACACATGAGAGGGCCATGGGAAGAATTAAATGAGTAAGTGAATATATGTACAAGTGCAAAGCTGAGGCATTCACATGGTAAGGGCACAAGACAAACTCTTCGGTGTTGACATCACCGGTCAGACTCTTTGCCCCAAATTTAAGGTGATTACTAATCCTGGTGGGACACCCATTGGTGATTTGATATTAAAAGACTTTCATCATCTTCCATCCCCTGCTCAAAGAGTTGGTGGAGATTTTTGTTTTCTAAATGTTCATTCATATATTCATCAAATATTATTCACCCATCTTGCTCATGCTTCTTGGTAGGCCTGAGAATGAATCTGGAGATCCTGAGTGGTCAGTTGGCCACCAGCCTCATCATTCAGGAAATTCTCTGGAGAACATGTCCCTGGGTTAATATTTGAGCATCTCAGAAATACCTTTGGGAGCCAGGGTTGGATATCACTACCAAGGTTATCCCATCCTCACCAAGAACCCTTCTCACTACCAGTTTGGAACCACTGGGTGTGAGAAGGGCTCCAATTTCAAAACCTGGATTCTGTGTTGGTTCCTCACTTGAGCTGTATTCAAAGTACCGAGAGAATGCCCATCATCACACCACACACTGCATCAAGCAGCTGCCCACTAGCATACTTGGGGCTGTAAATGAAGGCAAACACTAATACTAGTCTCCTGCTGGCCTCAATTAGATCTTTGGCAGCATACGTGAGCCCAATTGGCCCCTGCAGAAGCCAAAGCCTTTGCCTTTGATGTAGGTTCATCACATTTTCAACATTCAGAAGGAATTCCATGGCACACCACAAGAAACAGTATCCCCCACCCCATCTCAAATAAAAATAGAAATGGAGGTTTGCCCAGTTATTTTTCTCAAGGCAGGAGAGAGTATGTGTTACACATGCCTTCAGCAACTTCCAAACTGTCAAAACTGGAGCTACATAAATATGGCAGCATCCAGTTCTGCTCCAGAAAATACCAGAGAGGTGCCAGACGGTGGGAGAGCCTGCTGGTCAGTTCCGTCCATGATCAACAGGATACATTGTTTCCCATACATAAATGAACATAAGAATCAATTAGGCATCTACTAGCTTAGCTACTTCAACACTTGTTGCCACTCATCTTCTAAAATATCTAAAATATCTAAAATATCTAAAATAGATATATCTTCAGGTCCCTACATAGTTTTGCCGATAGTCAGGTTTTCACCATTTTTCTTATACAATTAGAGCTCGTATTTATCAAGATGAGCTGATGGCAAAGAGTGGGAGAGGGAGGAGAAGAAATGTTGATTGGCTAGGATGAGTCAATGTATTCAGCTCTGCTGAGAGAGTCTCAAAATGAATTCACACAAAATATGCTCAAGTCTTAGAAGGAGAAAACATCATTCTGTCCTGCCTCCCTTCTCCCTTGCAGCCTTTCCCTCACCTTTGCTCCCAACAAAGTCTCCAAAGAGTCCTCTAGCCTACTTTGTCTTTACCTCCTCACCTCCCTTTCACTTCTCAGCCTACCTCTAGCACTCCACTGAAGCTTTTCTTTGTCAAGATCAACCATGAAATCTTCGCAACCAAACCCAATCTTTGTTGATAAGGATACTCCTCACTTCTCAGTCTTCATCCTTTCTTATTTCTCAGCAGCATGTAGACTATGGACCATGCCTTTCCTGAGGCACTCTTCTCCATCCTGGTCTGGTGTTCTTCTCACCTTTCTCCCATGACTCTTACTCCCCTTCATAAGCCATTCTTTCTCTATTCATCCCTTAGAC
Organism: Macroglossus sobrinus; assembly: GCA_004027375.1. Lineage (NCBI taxonomy): Eukaryota > Metazoa > Chordata > Mammalia > Chiroptera > Pteropodidae > Macroglossus > Macroglossus sobrinus. The sequence continues at coordinate 13,302 of PVKZ01008402.1, forward strand.
GATGGGCACTCCAGGATGCTGTTTTTGGCATCTCCCAGTCTGCAACTTCTTTGAATGAGTTTGCCCTTTACCATGACTTTCAGATTGCCACCTCCAGCCCAGATATCCTTCCTGAGCTCCAGACCCAGCAATCCAGGTGCTGCCAAATGCCTCCTCTCAGAGTCCCATGGGCATCTCAAGTCAATAGTCTAAACTTAGTTCATCCTTTTTCCCTGTCCCCACACCTGCACCCTAAAATTGTTGATCCTCTTAGAATCCCCAAGCCTGTAAATGGTATGAGTACAAATCTTTATTCACTAGATGTGTGTGACCTTGTACCTCATTCTTCTCCTCTTTAAAATGGGAATAATGACAGTTCCATTTCAGTGGGTAAAGGGTTGAGTGAGTTAATGTGAGCATGTGGAATAGTTCTTGACATACAGTAAATGCTCAATGAATGCTAGCTATTATTATCCCCTACTCCAGACACTATGTTAATTTGGTCCTTTATGATTCCCCATCTGGAAAGAAAAACAGCTGTCTCACTAGTCTCTCCACTGCCCATCTTGCCCCTCTCCAATCCATCTACATCAACATAATCTTTCCAAAATACAAATCTGAGCATCTCCTTTCCTCATTACTCACTGGGTAAAATCCAGGAACTTCCTCATGGACCTTTCTGCTCTGGCCCTTGCCTCCAGTATCAGCTGCATCTGTCTCTACTCCCATGGCCTCCCACACAATGCACCAGCTATACTAAACTGTGTACAGTTATTCCCAAGCATCACATGCTCTTCGCCTCTCCCTGACAGCAACACCCTTCCCACCCATTCTTTATCTAATTCATGTGTCTTTTGAGACTCAGCTCAAATGTTACCTCCTCCAGAAGTCCACACTAGAGTATTCTGTGTGAATTTCTAGCATAAAAATGTACACAATATAATCATCTGTTTATTTATCTATCTACCCTACCAGACTGTGAGCTTTTTTAGAATACAACCCTATCTTATTCCTGTTTTCTCTGTCTCACCATTTACATATAGAAGATGCTTGACAAATTTTATTAAATGGAATGAATGAATAAATAAATGTATGAAAAAGAGAAAGAGATTAATTTATCATGTCAGTCTCCTGCTTGATATCCACTAATGTCTTTCCCAACCCAGAGAATAAAGTCTCAATTTCACATCCTAGTTGCAATGTTTATATTCCACTACTCTTCAGCAGCCCCACTCTGATTCACATACTGCTCTACTCACAGGCCTGGAGCCTTCTTACCACATTTCTAGATCATTTCAAACTCATGACTCATGAATTTATTGAACATCTACTATGTGTCAGGGACTGTCTTAGGCATGAAGGTTACAGCAGTAAACAGGACTGACCTGGTTCTCAGAGCTTACAGTCTAGCAGGAGAGGCAGACAATCAATCAAACAATTAAACTTATTAAGAGCTATATGTGTTTGTGTAAGATGCCCCCAGTATACAGTAAACTTCTTAAGGGAAAATATTAGGTCTTTCGATTCTTAGATGGAAGGATGGATGGATGGAATGTTGTAAAATGATCTCTGAGGGCTAACTTCAATAATTTACAGCCCATTTAAGCTTTGCTTAACTTTCGGATATGATGTAACTGATATAAACAGTTTTTAACACTAGAAAAAAAATTTAAGTACCTTTGCTGAGTTTATAGAAAAAAGGATTACCCAGAAATGGTACTGACATGGCAGCCCCAGTCTTGGTCCAAAGTGTGGTGCCCACTCTTACTAGCATCCATCAGGGCAGAACTAGCTTCTCCTGGCACTCTCTGCACTGGCTCTGACATTAGAAGCCAGTTGCTTATCTCTCAGTGGCTTATTTCCTCCCCAGACCCAGGCAGAGGAAAGGAGGCCTAATGTCTATTCATTCACCAACTTTATCTTACTCAGGAGACAAGTTAATAAATCAGAACATTCTTTGGTTGAGTCCTGCTACCCAGAACCACATTATCTTTTGATTCATGAGCAGCTTGCTATCTGAACTCTGAACAGTGTGGCCTTGGCTTCTGATGGGTTTTTTGTAGAGAACTCTTCCATATGCAGGCTGAAAGCTGTTTCATCTTTTTTGTGACAACTGGGAAGGTTAGATAATTACAAACAAATCTTTTAGAAATACCAACCTGAATAAATGAATGAATGAATGAATGAATTTTAATAGTCCTGCTGACTTGGCATGGGTACAGGAAGGGGTACTCTGATAAAGACATCTCTTTTCTATTTCTCCCTTCTTCATGCTTGAAAACAACTGCTGCCCAGGGATAGAGAAGTCCCTGCATTTGTTTCTGTAGTGACAAACAGGCTGGACAGCCCCAGTAATCATCCACTGTGTGCTAATAAATCATAGTGCTATCTGTTAGATTTCTCTATCCCCAAAGCATCTGTCTCTCACCTACTGAGATTTCTCTATTTTTGAACATTTAAAACATTCTAACAGCATCCTCTCAGCTATTAATGTAAATTTACTTAATAACACAAGTTTTTGGCATATCTTGCTTCTTCCAATGAGAGTAAGTCCTTCGAAGGCAAGGTCTCCAAAACAGATAGCACAGAGCCTAATGCTATAAATCAGCGAATGAATGAATGAACTGAAGACTTAATATTAGTTAATGGATTGCTCCAAACTCTGCAGCAGGTCTATTGTGAAACAAAAAAATCATCCTGAAATGAGAGTCATCATTCCTTGATTTATCTGCTTTATGTTTTGACATAGCACTCAGAGTTTTTAAAATGGGACCTTGACTCAAATGGGTGACACAGGACAGGAAGATGGCATCTGGCCAAGATCTATAGGCGAGCCAAGAGAACTGCAAAAGAAAAAAAAGAAGGAGGAGGAGGAGGAGGAGGAGGAGGAGGAGGAG
>PVKZ01008403.1:0-16194 GCA_004027375.1 Macroglossus sobrinus
TCCAGATGTGTGATGCTCCAGGTGCGTGATGCTCCAGATGTGTGATGCTTCCAGGTGTGTGATGCTCCAGGTGCGTGATGCTTCCAGATGCGTGGTGCTTCCAGGTGTATGATGCTTCCAGGTGCGTGATGCTCCAGATGTGTGATGCTGCACTGTCAGCCACAGCACCCGCTGTGCCCAGGTCCCTGGAAATGACTTCTCTCCCAGCTACAAGGCTCTGACCACCATCGCCCGCTCTCCCCAGCCCGCAGCGACCACCCATCGACTGTTTCTGAGTTCGCCTTTCTCAGATTCCACGCATCAGTGAAATCGCTCAGTATTTGCCTTTCTCTGTCTGACATTTTTCTCTGAACATAAGGTCCTCGAAGTCCATCCATGTTGTTGCAAACGGCGGAATTGTCTTCTTTGGGTGTCACAGCCCAAAAATGTCAAGTGCTTTCCCCCCACGTTTCCTTCTAGGAGTTTTGTGGTTTCGGGTCTTACCTTTTAAAAAGTCTATAATAAAAGGTTAATTTCTTTTGCCTAGAATTTAACCAATTCATTCCAAAGAAAATGATATGTTTTAGAATTGAGTTGTCCCTGAGGCTTTCTGAAAAAGCCCCTAAAATATATATATTTTTTCTCTTTTTTTTCTAGATGTTTAAATGAGCTAGCCCTCCCTCCAGTAAAGTAATAAGTTACTATTATGTCCATTTTGCATTCACATCAAAATATTTAGTGACTTATCTCCCTTTGTGCTTTAAGTGATAGTAAAAGAAAAGATACATGCTGGAATGTTCAACGTGTTCTTACATCAAAATGACTATCCCTGCGAGCTCTCATTTTAGCTGCAACGTTAATAATACCACTCCACACCATGTGCATGGCTTCTTACTGTCCCAGAGTACGCAGTGACTATTAACCAGCCAATCCCTCCACCGCTCTTGTGGGGAAGGTCAGCACGGCCCTTTCTTATTATAGCTCCAGTGGTTACGTGGCCCGCCCAAGGGCCAGACGTTCAAGTTATACTTGAACTTGGACTCTGATAGCTCATGTTTCCTGCAGAACACGGAACTATTCATAGACTGCAATGTAGTCGACAAGGATACATCGAAACAGGGTTAGAACGGCTCAATGACAGAACAGTAAATATTTAAAGTTGACGTTGTCCTGTGTCTGTCTGAGAGCTTTTACAAGGAAATCGTGGCTTGTTGCTTAAAAATGTAGTCATTTTAGGGCAATTAGAAAATTCACCCGGCTTCCTGGGAGGGAGGTCCATCTGCGAGAGCGAGCGAGAGAGAGAGAGAGAGAGAGAGAGAGAGAGAGAGAGAGAGCGAGAGCGAGAGAGAGAGAGAGAGAGAGAGGAGAGAGGCCTCCTTTTTAATAATCAGGTTTGCCAGGAGCAACTGAGCTCATTTTCTTGGGGCCGCGTTGGACGGCTCCCTCCCACCAGGACGTGGATTTGAGCAGAAGAGAGGCGAGGAAGTTATTTGTCACTTGGCGTCCCACCGGCCCCGTGCCCTCACGGGACACACGTGGAGGTCACAGCCCGTCCCCCGGGGACGGCGCCCCTCCAGCCGGCGGGTTTGATGGGGGCCGACGTCTGTGACTCGCCGAGCCATCTTGGTCTCTGTTTCCTCCTGATCGAGAAACTCAGGACTCAGCCTGTAATTTTCCATCTCTTCAAAAAGGGTGTCGTCCTTTTTCACTATTTCTCGGTCGTGCGGACGCTGGTGGCATTGGGTGGCCTGGGCGGACGCCTTTCCTCCCTCGATGTCGTTCTGCTTGTCAGCTGGGATTCGGGGGTGGTTGAACAGTGGGGGTGTCTGGCTTCTCCTTCTCCCTGGTGAAGCCCGTCCCCAGTGTTTCTACGTGGGCTTCGGCTCGGGCACTCGTCCTGCCTCATCCGAGGTCTGGTAAATGTGTCGGCTTTCTTCGCCGGTCATGCCTTTCAAGGGCAACGAGTGAGAAAGGGAAACATGCATTCTCCAAGGTCCCTTCTTGTCCCTAAGGCGGTGCACGTGGTCGGCTGACCAGAGAGTCAACCACAGAGAGCCCCCGGGGACAGCGACGTCAGAGCACGTGAGAGGACAGGAAGCTTCTCTGCCTGTCCCCTCGGTGCCAGGCCGGGGGGAGGGGACGGGGGGAGGACAGGCCGTCACGTGTCAAAACTATAGATCTCACTGCTGAGCACAATACAATAGTCTCCAATATCTGGCACGTGATCTTTTCCAGTAAAACTTCTTGAGGATTTATTTAACATACCAATGAACTATAGTTAAATATATTTATGTACTCTCACAAAAGAGTCTCAGAAAAGAAACTTAAAATATGAGATACATTTAGAAGCAATCTTTAATTAACTTGGAAATGTATATGCTAATAGCATAAAATTATCAATAATAATATAGTAAGAGCGATACATGCTTTATTACATTTGAAAAATTTGGTCTAAGTTTTATAACATGGCAATTCGAAAGTCCATTTGTAGATTCAGTTTATTTGACCACTTGACTTCAGTGCCTGTCTTAACTAAAAAAATAAAAAACCCTTTGCAAAGATACATCATTCCAAGTGGGAGAAATACCTCATAAACTCGACCTAATTAAGGTGTAATATTTGTTTTTAAACCTATCCATTTGGTTTACAAACTTTTATGCAGAGATTTTGTTGAACTCTGGCTATTAAACGTACATCCGCCTTGGTCAACTGGCTGGACCAGCCCAGTGAGAGGAAGATGTGTTCTCCATTCTTATTCTCAGTCATTTTTTGGAAAAGACTTAAGCATTTCAGAGGATTGATTCTAAGTTTCTAAAATTTGTGGCTATAGTTTTTTTTTAGGGATAACATTTTTACATGATCTTTAACCACAAAGTAGATATTAAAGAAACACAATTATGTGTTTCTTTCCAAACACTTAGACACATTTGTTTTTTTCTCCCAAAAAACCACTTAATATCATTTTGATATCAAAACTTGATATCATTTTGTTAGCATGAAACTATCAGTTAGTACGCATTTGGCTGCAAATGACAGAGAACTGGACTCATAGTGGCTAAAGTCACACAGGCATTAAACTACGCAGTCGGAGCTTCCGAGACGGAACAGCAGCTCTGATGTCACCGGGTTCACACTCCACCCTCCCTCCCTTCCTTTCCGCGACCCTCAGCACGCTTCCTTTTCTCCTCACGCTGACGCCTCACGCCTACACAATAGCATCGTTTTGTGTTTGGCACTTTTTCCATCCTTTGCAGTCCAACTTTTTGGGTCGTAGTAAGGGGTGTTTCTGTCAATCCCTGATAGCTGACTTTTGTTCATTATCCCATCTGAAAATCTGAATCGTTTAAGGTAGAAATATAATCCATTTACATTTATTGTTAAATGGGCACATTTTTTGGACTAACTTCCATCATCATATTTTACGTTTTACATTTGACAGATTTTTTCTTGGACTCCTTTTCTCTCCTGCCCTGTGTCCTGTTAGATTCGTCACGTCTTTTTCAAAATGGTTTCGGGGCTGTGATAAAAATGGCTGATGTCTGATGACAGCTTATCGTGTTCCAAGAATGTCATAATTCAATAGCCTTTACCGCGATATTCTGAGGTATCTGTGATTACGTCACTTGGTTTAGTGTCACATGGGTCGTGCAGACTGATCCAGAGGCTATAGTCTCAACAACCTTATTATACGAATTCTCAAGTTCTATGTTACATTGATAATTCCTTAGTAATGGGCTTCATAGTTTGAGCAAGCTTTCTCGACTTAACGAAGTCTAAACTTAACCAGAATGTGCGTGTTCCCTCTACACAATCTGAAGATTGTCCATGCTGCTTCTTTTCTCTAAGTTACTGTTATCCGCGGATTCTGTTATACCTCTTTTAACCACCACTTCTCAAATCCCTTATTATCATTCGCCCTTAGTGCTCATTCTGGGGTCCTGCCTTCTTTGCTCTGTGTTCCCCCCATACCCCACTCCTTCCCTCCATTTTTTTAATCTCTGGAGCTGTGTCCTTTCGCACCGCAGTTCTAACGAGCAGTCTGTCAATGCCAGTCTCGGCAGCTGTTTGTCTGCAAACGACCTTATTTTGGCTCAAATGCACAAAATTATTTGGAAAGATATAGATTTTCGCATTTTAATTTTCCCTCGTCGCTTCAGATGTATTCATCAATGGTTCTGGCAGCGATTGTGCTGTTAAGACATTTTCTCTCAGCAATTGTGTTTGTTTGACTGGCACTCTTTCCAGGAGGACGCTTGGATGGCTGTCCGAGCCGCCTGTGCTGTCACATCAGTTTCGTTGAGAAGGGACTCAGACTGACGGGAAGGCTAACAGGACAGCGCGGGGTCCCGTTTTCCCTGTCGCTTGATCTTCCCTGAGCAGGTGCGTCCGGCACGGCCGGGAAGGGACGCCAGCGCATTGCGAAAGGCGCCGACGAAGCTCCGTGGCAGCGGAGGCACAGGCCACCTCTGGCTTTCGCTGCGTTTCCTGGTACTCTTCTTCTGCTCCCGGGTCCCGCGGGGACGGACACTGCGTTGCGCTGAACGAGTGTGACCGGCCCTGTTTCGATGACCTGGGCAGTTTCGAGGAGAGGCGCGCAGGTGTCGTGCGGGCTGCCCCCAATCCGGGGTGTCCGCTTTCTCCTCGTGAGTAGATGGGGGTCGTGAGCTTTGGGGACAGGAAGCGCCTTTCCCGCCCCATCTTATCGAGGGCGATTCGTGTCGGCATCACCTGTCGATGGCGGTGTTGTCCCTTGGTCACAGCGGTGCCGGCCAGACCTTCTCCATTGTCACTGACTTCTCGTCTCACGTCACTCTCGGGAAGCAAGTCACCGGTGGGGGGAGGGGATTGAGCATTCGCCTGTGTTTTCATCGCATTTATTTTTCCATTATGGTTTCCATTTCTTGATGCACAGCCACGTTAAACCTCAGTGTGACTTCCTCTCTGGCCCTGTGGCCATGGTATTTCGATACTGGGGAGCCCCCGAGTCTCCTCGCCGTTGAATCTGCGCCCTGTGCTCCCCCGTACTGCGTCCTTTCCCCGCGTGGCTACAAATGCTTCATTGTGACTTTATGTTTATCCCGCGATCTCCTCCTGCTGCTTACGTCCCGAGTTTGTTCCGTTCTTCTGCTCGTGCTGGGCCCCTGAGGGTTTCGACCATCCTGGTCCATCCTTTGTGGTCACTTCTTGGTTTGGGGTTCCCTCCAGGTTCATGCGAAGCTGAACCCCACTTGGGGAGTTTATTTTCGCCCGGATAACTCCCCCTGCCCTGTGAGGCTCTGCGGGGGGGGGGGGGGCTCCTCGTTGCTTCCCGGCCCCAGCTGGCCAGCTTCTCCCCGTCCTGACTCACCGCCCGGCCCTGTCCGAGTGTCCAGGCGGCAGCACTCCCCGCGGAAGGCCCGGAGAATCCCCAGGAACCCCCAGGAACCCCCCTAGGATCGCTTTAGAGTCCTCTGCTTCCAGGTCCCGGCGTCTCTCTTCATTTCTAGAACCTTCAGATTTCCCTGTCTTCCAAAGGTATGATTTTTTGGGAAAGATTTCTGTGGTTCACCCAGTGTTTTTATGGGTTTGGAGCCAAACACTCTGAGCCATCTCAGTCTGCCGTCTCCCCAGAAGTGCCCCTTAATTTTCTCGGTAATACAATATTGTTTATGCTGCCACCTCACCTGCGTTATGCAGAACAAAGGAAGGGATATTTTGGACAGAATGTCTGTCTCGCTCAGGAATGCCGCAGGTGTTCTAACAGTTACGTTTAAGACTCAAAACTCTTTCTACGAATTCTTCAGAGAAAACGTAGCCTTCGCTCCCCAAATTAGTTATGGCATCTTCACTGAGAATCTACTATGCGTGAGGCATTTTAGGATACACGAGTGACCAGGACAGAGTACTTGTCTCAGGATACAGCGTAGCCATGGATAATGGGACAGTCGAAAGTTGCAAGTGACATAAAATAGTTTAGAGAGAAGTCTCCAGGAGGCAGCAGAGGACGAGATGGCTTTGCGCTGGGAGATCTGATCCCGTGTGAGGGAGGACATGGACTCTGAAAGACAGGGGTAGTTTGGAGACGCGGCGATGGCCGACAGTCTGGATTCAAACGACGGGAATTTGGGTTCACACTTAGAGAGCGGAGTGCAGGGGTGGGCCGTCGCCTGTTGGAAGAAGAGTAAAGTGCTAAAATTCATTTCTTTGCCACAGAATAAGAAGATGGGGGGGTGGGGTGAGAGGTTCTGAGACCAGGCAGATTTAGTCAGAGGACACTTTTGACCACGAGGACAATAATTCCACAGCAAAGATCTGAGCCAAGCTGGGGGCAGCGTCACAGCTCAGACCCCGAGGCCCGGCAGACTTGGTCCCCCAGTGTGCGGTGCGGGGCCACCTGAGCAGGCACGGCGTCCGCGTCTGGCCGTGAAGGTCCCCGTGGGGACAGCGGGAGAGGGCCCCCAGGGAGCGAGCGCCTGGACGCGGGCGCAGAGGCCGGGCCCTGCGCCTCTCCCGGGGCCCTGGGGAGGAAGCGGCTCTGAGCACGGGACCCGCGGTGCCAACACGCTCCCGGCGCGGGGACGGCGAGTGAGCGGGGACACGGTTCCCTTTGTCCTCTGTGCGCCTTGCGGACATTGGCTGATCACGTGGGCAGCTGTTTCCCGCAGGGGACCCCCCGCCCCCCACAAGGGAGGCGACAGTCCTCCCGGGACCAGCAAAGGCCTTCCCTCGAGTCCGCGGAGGTGGCAAGATGGAGACCCGCCCCGGCCACCCGCTCTGCGGGCGCGGGAGGCCTGCGTGCCCCCAGCCCTGGCCCCGCCCCGTGGGGTCCCCGCCCCCCCGGTTGCGGGCGTTCCCGGGGTTCACGGCGACATTTGATTTATTTGACAATGATCTCAGAGCGGAGGGGTGGAGGGACGCCCCTTAAACCTCTCCGACGCGCTGGGTCCCCAGGAGCTGACAGGCGGTCCCGGGGTGTTGCCGGCCAGGAGCGCCGGGCCCCGCGCCCTCTCGGCCTTCCCAGCGGTGCAGCTGTGGCCGGTCACATGCCGGCCGGGTGCCCTGGCGACGAGGCCTCTGTGCCCCGCGCCCATCGATCGGCCGCCACTCGCGGCGCGGCAGTAAGTGACTGCGCCCCGCGGCACCCTGGGGCGCTCTTCCGACGCGCAGGCACTTAGCGAGCGGACCGCGACATCTCCGCTGGCTTTCTGACAAGCCTGCATCAGACCCACTTAAAACCCTGCCTTGAATCGTGACCCTCTCTTCGCGTGGCCTCACCTTTGACCTTTGACCCGCACACGGCAGCCGGAGCGGGCGCCCCATTAACATCAGCGTTTCACGGTGGATGAGCCCCGTGGGAATATACCGAATGCACAGAGAATGTGCGTTTTTTCTTTCTTTCTTTTTCTTCTTTAGCGGCTTCAGAGCGGACAGCTTTGCTATGGTTCATGCGCCATCCGTACATCTGAAGTCTGATGTAAACAGCCTTATCTCCGGTCCTGGTCTAGATTTCAGCAGAAAAGGTGCCTGGAGACAAATCCACGCGGTCTCCACATTGCAGAAGGAAACGCTTTGGACATTAAGACGTGGGTGTTGGTGGTTCTCATCTGGCGCTCGGTGTTCCGCCAGCGGGGGTGGCGGGCGTCCCCTGGGGGCCCTCTGCCCCCCTGAGAGCCCTCTGCGCCCCTGGGAGCCCTCTGCGCCCCTGGGGGCCGTCTGCGTCCGTGAGGGCCCTCTGCGCCCCTGGGAACCCTCTGCCCCCTGGGGGCCCTCTGCGTCCCCTGGGGGCTCTCTGCGCCCCTGGAGCCCTCTGCGCCCCAAAACCGCGAGCCAGGAGCGTGGGCAGGCGGCTTCCCCGACCCACGCCCGCACGAGACGTGTTTGTGTTTTTAAAAGCTATCTTTTGAAAAAAAAAAAAACATTTGTGTCTCCTAAATGCGTCAGTTGCAGAAACGCCCATCGTGTCCTCGGAGGGAAGAGCTCGGGTCGTGATGGGAACAGTCCAGCGCTACCCAGAGGTCAAAGTCACCGGCTGCAGAATAACGCGCCCATCTCCGGGGGGGACAGGAGCGACGGCGCGTCGGTCTCTCCCTCCTGCGGGGCAGGGACCCCGCGCCCCGCATCTTTCGTCCCCAGCAGGGCTGACTGCGCATCACCACGCACGTCGCAGCAACATTTAAAGGTAAACGACGGATTCTCATTGAAACAACTTTCTGTGGATGAGCAACACGGGGCGGGGCGAGATGCCGTGATTGACAGCGCTGGGCAGCTGTCGGCCCCGCCCATTCCAGACACTCCCCGCACTCGGGGGCTCCCGGAAGTTTGCTTCGGGGGTTCATGCTTAGTGTGGATTACGGAGACTGTCCTCCACCCGCTGGAAGATGTGGGTGACACGCATTTCACAATGGATCCCTTCATTTTCGTTCTTGCCATTTACGTTTCTAAACAGAAGGGCCAGTAAGTAGGTTCCCATCGCCTGCCAGCGCCGATCGGCACTTTCCTAAGGAAATCGTCCCGCCCCGCCAGGGGGTCCGCCCTGCGCGTCTGTCCCCCGCCGCGCCCCGCTGTCCCCCACCGCGCCCCGCTGTCCCCCACCGCGCCCCGCTGTCCCCCACCGCGCCCCGCTGTCCCCCACCGCGCCCCGCTGTCCCCCACTGCGCCCCGCTGTCCCCCGCCGTGCCCCGCCGTCCCCCGCCGCAGCCTCCCCGCGTGCTCGTCCCGACGAGGGGCGTCAACGTTCAAGCCGTAATTCCTCAGAAAGAAAATCAATGCGTTTGTCTTCGGCTCTCGCAAGATGGCCCGAGGTCAATCCACTTTGCCTAGGAAGATTTCGAAGCTATCTGGTTGGATTACTCTCACGGTAAAAAGTTGTTTACCACTGGTGTTTAGAAAAGATTAAAAAAAAAAAACCACACGGAAGACTAAGTTCTAATACGGAACCTTAGAAATAAAACAAACTTTCAATACAACCGAATTGGCCAACTCTCAGCGAATTAATTGCTCATGTGAAATAACTCAGCACGTTATTGAGATTTGGGGGTGCGATGCCCCTTTGGTGGCGAACAACTACTAGAGCCTAAGTCCCAGGTGGTGACTGGACTTTGACACCCCAAACGTCACCAGACTAACCATGTGAACCCATGAAGCGTTCAAGGGCGTCCAGCGGAATTTTTATTTATTTATTTTTTATTTTTGTGAGAAGCAAGGCGGCTGCCACAGAGTAAACACCACCTGTGACCAGACCTGCACAGGTGTCCAGGAGACACCTGAAGGAACTCGGGGAGGTGTGGCGATGCAGACCGCCCAGCGGGCAACGTTCTAATCTTTGTTTCTGGGAATAACCCCTGGCCCAAGGCGGTTCTCATGTGGGGCCATCTCAGTCATCCTGGCCCGGGTTCGAGAGCTGAGGTGCCACTTCCAGCTCATGGCCACCACATTGGACCGAATTCCCAGGCGAGGACATCTCTCTGTCTGGACTGAAGCAAAGGGAAAGGCTGGATCCAAAGGTCGCACGTTTTCTTTGATGTGGGGGCCCGTGGGGATGGTGGTCCTCTTGGTTTCCGGTTTTTAAAAATTAGACAAATGAAGAAAAAGAAGATAAACACAAGTCGCAGGGTCTCCGCGGTTATCACAATCCTTCACCGTGTTTTGTCATGCATCGGAAGTCTCGCGTGAGGCAGCCAGACACCTCCTGCGTATGTGTGTTTTTATTCTCGTGTGCAAATGGGATCACTCGGGAGCTACACGGTCTATCGTGTAAGAAGGAATTTCTTTCAAATTGTAATCGATGTGCGTACACAAAGCCACCGAGGCCCCAGGGAGGTGGCTGGCATTGGGGAATTCTGTGTTTTCTCTTTTTAAAACATATAAGGTGACATGCGGAGAGGGTCCCGTCGTGACCTCCTGCGGGCTCCTGGGGGCTTCTGTGCCACCTCCCTGGGCCCTGGTTGGCTTTCTGGCTGTGGCACCACGGTCCCCTCCTTGTCCCCCGTCTCCAGAACGATGCGGAAATTAATGAAATGAAGCCTGCGAAAATCAGAAGTCCTCGGAGGCTGGTACAGTGCAAACGTGTGTTATGCTTTCCCGGTATGGAGAGGCTGCACGAGCACAACGCATGCAAACCGAATGTATAAACGTTTGTGTACAAATACACTCTTGCCTTTATGAGGGTTCGTAAAACTCAAACAGCATCCATTGATTTTTGTCTCTTTGTGAAAGAAAAAAAGCAATAAAGTGTACCCAGGACAGAAAAACACTCAAAAACTCTCCCCTAAGCAATAAAAATATGCTTAACTAGTTATGGCCATTACCATTTTGTTGAATATTTAAATATGAACACCCTTTATCCTCCCACCTTCTTCTCTAAAACAGGAGGACTCTTTGCTTCCAAAAACCACAGGCCCCTTACAGACCAAGACTTTCTTGAAGGGCACTAGAAATGCAAGACAGTAGCCTCCGCGGGCATCCGACTTAGTGACGGCAGGAAGGTGTCAGCAAACTGAGAGTAAGATGCAACATTCCTACTTTTCAGCGGTGAAGACCGTGTGACGTCCCATGGACTTCTTTGAGAAACCCTTCAGGATAAACACAGCCTTGTTTTCTGCTCTTGCTGGCCTTGGCAATGTGGCATGTCAACAAGAATCGGTTAATGTGACTTGGCCACAGCCACCGAGCTTCTCTGAGCCCGTTTCCCCCGCAGCCGATGGGGCGACCGCTTGGTGGAGTCTCGAGCAACAAGATGAGGTCGTGCGGGCGGGAGCGTGGCAGGCCCTCCGAGGACCACCTCTCTCTCCCCCGTGGTGTTTTCAAAGTTTCCAAATTTTGTCGTCCGATGTATTTTACTTATTTCACGAGTGTGTTAGTTAGACATTGTATCAATGAGAGATGCGTGAAGAAGGAGTAACTTTCTTTCTCCCAGAGGCGCAGGAGGAAAATATAAGCCCCTCGAATCAATTCCTAACGCCCTCCCCTGCGGCCACGCATGTGCACACGTGCATGCACACACACACGTGCAAACACACGCACGCATATGCACACACATGCACACAGACACAACGCACAAATACATGCACACACGCACAAATACATGCACACATGTGCACACACACGCACACAAACACACATGCAAACACGTGCGCACGTGCACACACAGACACACGTGCACACATGCAAACACATGTGCACCCATGCACACAGAGACACACTCGCATATGCAAACACACATGCACACACAGACACACACATGCAACACACGTGCACATGTGCACGCACAGACACACATGCAAACACATGCACATGTGCACACACAGACACGCACACACACATGCAAACACACGTGCATGTGCACACACACACACACACATTGTTCTCCTAAGACGTGGGGACAAGGCTGTGCCCCCCACACACGGGGACGGCTCACGTTTCCCGACTCGGGGCTGTCCCTCGGGTGTCTGCTTTTAGGAAATGGGAAGGACCAAGGCGTGGTGACCAGAGCCCATTCTGGATGGAAAATAGGGTCCACGAAGCTTGCGTGGAAAAGCTCCCTAACTTTGAAACGATTGTCTTATTAATGGAAATAGTCCGCAAATACACAATTAGTGACTTTCCATTATGTGTCCGTAGGTTAAAGTTAATATGATTTAGAAACATAACCAAGTCTTTTTTTACAATCTTGTTCAAATCAATATACATATTAAATCAAATAAGAATTTGTCTTCTCGATGGACTCGGAGGTACCTTTAAAGCTCCCGTACGCTTGGGCTCGCTGTGATTATATCACTGTTGATGTCTGTGGATCCTATTTCATAGCAATCTATTTACAGTTCCTCCAAGGGACTCAAAATCAGATGTCCGACAAATTACACGGGATGAAGCTAGGTCTTTCTTACGTATGTTAAACAGTTGTTCAATTACCCACATCGGGGTACCTCTGCTGAAATTTGCTGATCCCGCTTCTGAATGCTAATCACGGTTTCGGCTTGTTATTTATCTTGTCTAATCTCCTCCCTGCACGTGCGTTACTGCCCCACGGGCCTCACCTGTGGCGCTGAGAAAAGGGGACAGACTTTGCGGTGGCCGCGCGTGGCCACCAGCTTCTGGGAAAGGGCTTCGCGCGGAGCCTCGCATGTGACAGGTGCAGCAGACGCAGGGGACGCTCTCATCCTAAATGCAACACAGCATTCCAGACGGGTGCGCGTGGGTAGAGACACGCCGCTGCTGTCACCACACGCGTTTCTCGGGCCAACGAGATAAAACTCGGCGCGTCGCAGAAGAGAAACCCCGCGTGTGCGCCGTCGTCACCTGAAGCGCTCACCATCCGCAGACACGGTTGTCACCGGCGCAGCGCAGAGGTCGCTGCCGTGGGGTGAGGGATGATGATGCGTAAGGAGCTCACGTGCTCTCCGGAGCGAGCTGCCAGCGCTGGCCTCCAGGTCCACGGCGCGTCCCTCGCCCGAGGCTCGTGGGGGCGGCTGGGACACTCACCCCTTCTGAGCAGCCAGAGGGGACCTGTCCTCTCCCGTCTCCCTGCTCTGCGCTGCGAGGCGTGTTCTCTGGAAACGGAGGCGGAGTGGTGCTCCCAGAGATGGGAACAGGTGGCACAGTGAGAGCGCGCTGGGGTCCCCCCAGGGCGACAGCGACTGTGGGAGTCTGCGGGGGGCGGCCTCGGCCACCCCGGTCCTCCCGGAGGCACGCGGGGGAGCCTGCCGGGGAGCGTCGGGAACTGCGTGTGTGTTTTATTTTAGAGTGGAAATATCCCGTGATTGGTCTGAGGCGGGTTGGGTTTTATCTAGGTTGATATATTGTTTATATTTTGGGTGGCATAGTCTCCAAGATGGAGTACATGAAACTAATCTAAATATATATATATATATATGTATATATATATATATATGTATATATATGTAAATATATATATGTATATATTTAGATTAAATTTATATATATAAAAATTAATTTATATAAATTTAAATTTATATATATTTAATTCACATATATTTAAATATATATTTAATTTACATATATTTAAATTTTTATATTTAAATCTTTATATATTTAAATATATTTAAATTTATATACATATTTAAATATATATTTGAATTCATATATATATATACATACTTAAACGGCATATAAGTATATACATGTATACTTCTTTAAATTAAGCTAACACGTTGTTACACATCTTCTCTTTGTTTCTCCTTTTGTTTGGTCCCACCTCTATCCCAACCACCGGAAACGGATGGCTGAAATAATTCAGCGATGCCCACAGCCCACCTTCCCCTCCCTCCCCCACAAATGCCGTCAGCAAACTATTCGGGGGGAAACCCAAGCCTCGCATACCCCGAGCACTCCATCTAGCGAAGTTCCTTCTCCGTTTTCCTCTCCGCCTAGGTCATTGCTGATTTAAAATACTTCCCCCGACTGGACGCTGGGCATTTTGATGGGCTGTTTCGTTCCTGTAAACTCAGGCGAGAGCCGCGAACGAGCGGTTTCCAGCAAAAAGCAAGAAAACCCCTGGCTGCCCGCTTAACCGCGGCGAGAGCCCGCCGAGCGGCCGCCGGGAACCGTTTTGCTGCCGTCCGCGGGCAGGACCCCGAGCGCCGTTTGTGAGGAGTGAGAGTGGGTGAGTCACATTTTCTTCGTGTCACTTCCAACAGCAGCGGCGACCCCGCGCTATGGAAGGCAACCCCGGAGACACTGGAATGAACAAAGACGCACTCCTGGGGGGAGCCTCAGGGCCCGCGTTTTGTAAACGCGATTCCGGGCAGGTAGAAGCTGTGTTGTCGCCCGTTCTAACACAGGGAGTTGTGTCTGCGGCAGGAAAGGACCCTGGCTAGATTCTGGGAGGCAGAGGCCATGCGGGCCCTCCGCGGTCGCCGGGCGTGGGCGCCGGAACTCACGGCAACAACGCTCAGCAGAAGAGAAAGTATTTGTCCAGAGTGCCAGAGCGGGAACTGGTTCGCTGGGTTTAAAATGTGAAATGTAAAATGTTTTCCCCAGGGGGCCGTGCGGGGTCCCCTCGCCCAGCACGCGTCTGGGGCCCCGACCGAGCTTTCGCGTTCGCGCCTCCGAAAGCAGCTGGCGCAGTACGTTACCCGGTCGCTACCCTCCATCCTCGTTGTCACTTGCCCCTCGGCTGCATCTAGCCATGTCTTATTCCTATTCTTACGTCCTCGGCGCAGTCTGCGTCCCTAACCACCCCTGCAGTGACACGGGCTGCGCGCACGCCGGGCCGTCATTCACGGGGGTGCTGCGCCCAGTCAGAGCGAGTGCCGGTCGGATGTGTCCTCTCTCTGGTGCACACAGGACTGTTCATTTATTTACCACTAACACCCAAGAGCTCCCTTCACGACCGTTACAGACACACACGTCCACAACAACCGTCGTCCGAAGTGAGCTGGAGTCCACCGACGACCCAGAAATGAGAGGACGTCATCGCGTCAGTGGATGGCGTGTGTTTTCAGTGACCTGCTGCTGTCCCCGTCAGGGGCCGTTGGACCACGAGGCAACGTTTGTTGAACCTCGCGGGAGGATGAATAGGGATTCTTCCTGCTCCCTTGTCCCTAGAGCTGTTTGTCCTTCTTTTAAAAGCTTTCGAGCACGTTTCTTTAATGCGGACGGTAAAGTAAATAAAGCTTTAGGTTCGAATGTGAGGATCGGCGTGGAGCCCAGGAGTGTGCCGACTGCTGATGTGTGTAAACTTCAGACACGACAGATGCACACATCCAGCTCTCCCAGGATGCCAAGTGCACCGTGGGAACTCGACGCGTGTTTTCTGAATGAACAAATGTACACGATACATGCTCTTAACGGATGAGACTGATTTCATAACAAATACATCGAATCTTCAAATGATAAAATGGACCTCAGCCCGTTTCGTAGCTATGGGTGGACTCTCTTCTCGGAATTCCTTCAAAGCCTGCTTACTCCACAGCCTTACTCTTCTCGGTGGTGAAAACGCTTGTCCCTCCAACAGAACGTTTGAATTTTGGGGTGTGCGATCCACCTATCGACGCGACAAAACAGACCAGAGACAATTTACTGGAGAGTGCGTTCCCACGAGAACGGGGTGCTGCAGAAACTTAGAATTCCGCGTTTTACATAACGTAGAAGTTCACGCCGGAATCTCCCCGGAGCACGCTGAGACGCTGTCGCACCCTGAAAGGGAGGTGAGCGTACCCCCAGAGCGGTGAAAATAGACTGTGCTTTCTCTGAAGGGAGCTGTAGGGACCCCACAAAGCTGCCGGGCTGTGCCGGGCGCCTCCTGTGTCACAGTGTAATATTTCATCACGATTCTGACACTTGTCTCACTTCCTTCACGACACCACAAACAGCTGGAGGGCACGAGTAATATCTTCTTCAGAACCGTAACTCCCACGACGCTCAGCGTACTTCTGCACACCCATGGGTGCTAAGCGAACGCGTCCTGATTCCATGGAAGGCGGGTTAGTGACGGCGCCTGGCGGGGGGACTGGGAGGAATGCACGCGTGTCAGACGCATCCCTCGGGTCCGAGCTCTCTGGCCTTTGGGCTCCCTCCGGTCCCTCCTTCGTCGTGAAGCCTCATTTCACCCAGGCTCCCAGAGGCGTCCCGGGGTGCACGTTGTCGTCTGTCCGTCTGTCGGTCGAGACCCCACCCCTCAGCCACAGCGCCGCGGAGAACCGTGCATTTGCATCAGCCCAGCGTCTGACCTTCTCAGCGTTTCCCTCGGTCCTCCCGCCGCGAGCGTGACTGTCACCGCCAGGGACATCTGCGCGCCGGCTCTCAGGGCTCCGGTGGCCGCCAGCGTGTCCTGCTCTTGTCATCGCTTCTTTCTCGACACCGATCTCCCGCTGGCGGGTGTGTTTTGCTTCCCGAAAGTTCCGGTATTTGCCCCAAACGACGATTCTGAGTTTCCTCCACAATGTGGACTCCAAGCGTGCCCCCCCTTGGTCCCCCCCGGGGACCAAAGCGACCCTCCCTCCTTCACGTGCCGGTCTCCGAGGCGCGAGCGTCCACAGCGGGCTCCGATGCACGAGGCGAGTGGCTGCCGCCGCGCGTGCCGCGCTGCAGACACAGGCATGTGACGGGGGAGCGTGTCCTCACGCGTGCGTGCGTCCACCCCGGCCGCCGGGGGCGCCCCGGCCCGCATGGCCTCCGCTGGCTGTCCTGTTCCTGCTCCTGCTCCCGCGTCTCGAGGCTGTTGTTCTCTCCTGTCCCCTTCTGTGGGGAGGCCCTCGGTGTCCTTCCACATTCCAG
>PVKZ01008404.1:0-16124 GCA_004027375.1 Macroglossus sobrinus
GGAACCACGCCGACCACCTGCCACACACCAGGAGCCACACCGATCACGTGCCACACACCTGGAGCCACACCAACCACCTGCCACACACCTGGAGCCACACCAACCACCTGCCACACACCTGGAGCCACACCAACCACCTGCCACACTCCTGGAACCACGCCGACTGCCTGCCACATACCTGGAACCACGCCGTTCATGTGCCACACACCTGGAACCATGCCAATCACATGCCACACACCTGGAGCCACACCGACCGCCTGCCACACACCTGGAGCCACACTGCCTACTGCACACGCATTGCACCATTGATCCTCCCGCCCCCCCCCCCCACCCCACCGTGAGCTCTGGGCTATTCTTCTGCCCGTTTTGCGGTGGATGAGATAAAGGCTTGGAGAGACGACCATGGAGCTTTCTGAGAGTCACACAACATGTGAGGTCCAAAGCGAAGCTCAGACTCCAGGTCACACCCACACCACAGGGCGAAATTTTAAGCATCATGCTCCGCTCAGGTACAACCAGCGGAGAAACGCTGACGGCGCTTGGCGTTAATGCTGTGGGTCCCCGAGGGAGCGTTCAAGCCCCTCTTAGAAGCGGCCGGTGTCCCCGCGTGGACAAACCACTGCGAGTGCCACTGGTCTGGCCCGCCCCGTCACTGGGCAGCTACTGTGCATGCTCCAGACCAGCTTCCTCCGCACCTGCTTGAGGCTGACACGAGAGAGGCTCGGTTCCATCATCTGTCACCTCACCAATGCCCGAGGCAAACATGATAAACAAACCACAAAGCTGGGAAGGAAACAGTGTCACCTAAACCTCCTGTTCCAGCGTTTTCACCTGCAGAGTGTCTAAAGCACAGGGAGATGCCCACGATACAGCATCGATCTCTGAAAGCAGGCTGCAGAAACACGTAATGTGATCCCGCCGTAGCATCGTAATGAATGAGGCTAATCTGACTTGTGTGACGTAAATGATTCCATATGCCTGGGACGGGTCTGTGCAGAGACCGACCAGCCTGCCCGCTGTGGTTCTTCAGGTCGTGGTTTGAAAAACTGGGGAGGGTGAGTCATTTGCTTTCAGTTCCACATGGCTGAGTATTTTACTAGGAGCATATGTTGCTCTGCATTTAGACAGGAGATGTCCACACAGGAAGCCCAGCACGCCTTTGTAATGTCTCGAAAGTACATCCCCTTCTAGGAAAGCGTGGCTGCCCAGGCTGAAGCCTCCCAAACCAGCTAAGCCTCCTTCCCCGGCTCCCTCATTCATTGCAAACAGCAGCACTAAGCGCTAACAAGGCTTCGGCACTCCGACACGGATAAGACGCTGGGGCACGCTCACTCGCGTGTGACATGTAGCTAATGACGATAACAGCTGCGATCGCTGCCACCATGTACTGAGCACTTTCTCTGTACCGGACACTCACCTGTGACTTTATACATAAACCGACTTCATCCTCACCAAACCCGGCAATGGAACTTCTGTCGTCATCCTTTTGTCGAGATGAGGAAAGCTAGGCTCACCAAGATTGAGCAATGAGTACAGCATCGCACTGCTCTGTGGCTCATCCAGGATTCAAAGCCAGCCCTGTGACGAACCATCTGACTGTTGTGCCTAGTTATTTTTAAAGATACAACTGGAGGAATGGGTACTAATGTGTACCATCATCATCATTGCCATCATCGCTATCACCACCATCATTATCATCCCCATGATCATGATCATCATCATCATCACCATCACCATCACCATCACCATCACCATCGCCACCATCATCATTATCATCACCACATGTCAGGTATGATGAGAAATACTCTACATACGATCATTTAATCAGATTTGGTCAGTCCCATTCTTCTATAAAAGAGGCAGCATTATCCTGTTCTTTACAAATAAAGAAACTGAAGTTTAGAGCAGTCAAATCAGTGACCAAAGTGCCACCTCAAAGATTGTCCACAAGCTACAGAATAATAACAGCTGAGCTTAACATGCCGTTAGCATTAGCAGAACTAAGATAATTCACCACCTGATTTTGCTTTAAGTCAATCTCAAGGGCACTCTAGTTAACCCTAGTAGTTTATCGTTTTCTGCTCTGTAGTTCAAACTGCTATAGGAATCCAGTTCTCTCTTCTGTCATTATTATTATTACCCATCAGACTGAGTCAGGAGAATGTGAGCACACTTATACAATGGAGAAATAGCCTTCCTTTCCAATGGCAAAGAAGAAAATTCAAACTGTCCCTTAATGCTGACAATATAAGTGACGTCACTGACAATATGAATAAAAACACTGGTGGAAACGAATCATTATGAGATCTATAAATACAAAACACACACTCTACGATAATGTCAGACGTATCAACCACATCCCATGTCAAAACCTGAGCTGGCAGATGGAGCTAATAGGTGCTCTTTGCCCAATTCCCTCTATTAATCTCAGAAAAATCATTATATCTATAAATCATTTTTACACTACAGAGTCATGACATTTTTAAGTGGAGAAGGACCCTGGAGGTCGTCCAGTCTGACCCAGGCCCAGAGACGTCAGTGGCCTTCCCGTCATCGACCAAACCCCACAGACGACGGCACCGGAACCCATCCTGAAGAAGACTCTGTCGGAGCATCACGGGGCGATGCCATCAACCTGCTGGACTCGAGGGATAGCGTCCTGCTCCAGCTCCAGCACGTCCGCACGCACCACTCTGTGACCACGAGTTTGGACCAAAAAGATTTTGCCAGGTCACTCCCCCACCTCCCTCGTCCTCAGAAGGTGAATCAGCTGTAGGGCAAGAGAGAGTCCTGAGGAGGGGTTATGAAAGGTTTGGGTGTCGTCAGAGGTTACGTCATTGATTACCTTATTTTAAAAAACCACATCTTAATGCTTCACGTATAAGAGGCAGAAAACAGCCAAATAAACCAAAAAGATGAATGAATGAATGAATGAATATCACCAGAGACCCATATGATCGTGGCTGACACTCTATTTCCTTGCCTATCCAAAAAATAATAATAATAATACGGTGATGCAACAACACGTAACCAATAGGAACCCAAACCTTTATTCCATCCTCATGAGTCTTCATGAAACATAGAATGCTATTCATACACATCGAACGTCTTTAAAACGTTTCGTATCCAGTTCTGCCACTCACTATCCTCAACATAAACAATAACTATTCCTCGAACTTTCTGAAATCTTCCCTGGAGACTCAGCCTCTGTGGTTCTCCTGTCTATGTCTTCCCCCTTCTCTTCAGCTAGTCCCATGTGCTTGCTTCATTTTCGAGTTCCCGTAGGCCTCTCTGGCTGTCTTCATTTTTATTTTCACACAGATTCCACTGAACAAAGGAAAGCGGGGGGCTGATGCCCAAACAAAACTCACTTCCTTTTATAAGACAACGACAAAGGAAAGACTGAACAAATTAAAAACGAATCTCTTTTGTGCTATTTATACACAAATGTACATGTATTCTCAAGACATCGTTGATGTATGAAGACTTAAAAACATGCTATTGTCATTTGATCACAGCAGCTATGGCAAAGCTGTTTATTATACTCCACGGAAGGCCAAGAGCTGGAATACGAGTAAGTCACAGCAACACGAAACTCTACAGCTGAAAACTTTGCAGACTAAGCTACTGCGATCCAGTGGGAAATGTCAGATCAGCCTCGTCGAGTCCAGATGGGACTTGGAGAGAACCGTAGAGTGGGCCACTTAGAAGACAGTCACTCAGCCCTCGCCAAATCCAACAGTCGAAAGAAAGAGTGAAGCTGATTCTTCCCAGTTCGTAAAAGGGTGCTGTTGTTTTTTTAAAACCACTGTTGGATTGGTCGGTGTTTAATGACTAAGGGGAAAACATGGTCCAATTTCATTTTTCATTATTAAAGCCAATTTTTGCTTCCTTTCATTAAAATGTGCATAAAATACCCTTTCCTCCAGCTCTGTTAATGAGACTAAGCAGAGGCATATGGCTCCATCTCGGCACACGCCCCGATCTATTATTTCGTGCTAATTTCTGCTGATGGCGTTTCATGAATGGGAAGCTGTTTACCTCACACTTAGGCCCTACATACACAAGGTGGGAAGGCCTGTTGGGAGGAGGTGAGGACAGCAAAGCAGGATAAATGATCCCGTTTGCTCGTTTGATACCCAGATCAATCAAACGGGAAAACAACAGTCCCCTCAAACTTCTCAAACTTACTTTTTCCTTGCTCCTCAGGGAGGTCACCTTTGCTTCATCCTCCCAGTGGCGCATCCCACCCCAGCTCCATCATCGCAAGATTTCATCCAGGAAAAACGCAATCTGCTTTTTTGACAGCCACTTGCTCTGCGTTAGAAATAGCTCTATGTTCACACCGGCCTGAAAGAAATCTCACTTTTAAAAACTCATCATCGTGCACTGCCCATGCCTGCTAAGACGCCCTCGTTTGTGTCGCCGTTATTAAAACAGCCACCAAAAATGAATCCATCAGTAACGCATAACAAGTGGGAGTCCAGGTGGGGACAGAGCAGAGCAAGGACTGGGAAACGGTCTCTGCTTTGGCGGAAGATTAGAATCAAGGACCGCGACCATCTTCATCATCGGTGTAACCCTCCGTAGCTGACCACGGCAGTGGCCGCACACGAACGGTGCCTGCTCCTTTGCTACCCACAGTTGATAAATGCGCATCCATTCTTCATTCTGAAGCGTTATTTCCTTTTGCAATTCGCCAAGTGCCTTTTCAGGCGCCATCTGAAGACGGACCCGTGAGCAAAGCTCCTCCGGGGAAGACGAGGGAAGGATCTGGCCGCCGCCCCGACTGGTGGCTGCTGGGAACAAAATTCTTTGCCAGCGCCAGCGGTGAAGCACCAATGGTGCTGTCTGATAACCACGTCAGACTCCTACAGGACAAGTCACGGACAAGTAGGAGGGCGGTGGCCATGACTTGGAATCAGGCAAACCAGGGTTTAAACCCTGCACTGACTTTGGGCGAGTTGTTGTCACCTCTATGAGCTTCAGTTTCCCCATCTATAAAATGGGGATTAATTAATTCCTACGTCGTATGATTATCACAAAGGGCAGGTGGTAGAATGTTTACCTAGCTCTTGGTACATAGTAAACACTGAACAACTGTCTCTGTTCTGATAAACCAGAACCACACAGCTCCCTGCCATTATTAATCAGAAGACTCTGTGATATCGTATTTCATGATACTTCCCTAAATGTTATTGTTTTTTTCTGGGTGTGGCTCTTCAAGGCTCTTGACGTGGATCTATAACATATTGCTGTTTGTTTGGGACACTCTTCTAAAGGCAAGTTTATATTCTAGGCACTTTCTACTTTTTCCTTAAGTATGTAATTGTGGTTTGTTCACTAACCACTCACTTCTACAATATATTCTTTTTAATCATAGAATCATTAAGCATCCAAATATAAGGGGTCCTGGACAATGCCATGCCCCTACTTAAAATAATTAGTTTACTATAAAACCAGAGAAGAAAGAGAGGAGAAAAGTCCCCCTTGGTTTAGTATTTAAACATTCAAGCTATGGGATGCATATTCCAATCTGAGTTTCAGAAGAGAAAAATACACAGAACAAGAGCCAAATATGTATTAATTGTGGCTTATCTATTTAGTGCCACTGGTGCGTATCGAGCTAGGCAGAAGGCAAATTGAAAGGGGACTTTAAGGTCCCAGTTCAAGAGAGCGAGCCATCTGAGAATGCGTCACCTACACATCTGAACATTTTACATAGGGATCGGTAACTGGGGATGATAAGAAACGGAGGTAAAAATCCATGCCAGGCTCAGGGTGGGGATGAGGTGGGAGAATTAAAAGAGAAACAAAAGAAAGAACAGTTCCAGCATCGTTTAAGATGTGGGTCATGCCAGGGTATGTCTGGGGCAATGCCAACCGCCCACCGCCCATCACCCGCTCCTCAAAGCCCATCCTGGACAGAATGGACGAGCCTGCAGGCAGGCAGCTCAGATCTCCTTACTGCGTAGCTCATCGCTAATTGATAATCAGGCAGAAAGATGGCTCAGGATGCTCCTGGCAAGACACCTCCCCCTCGATGAGTTACCATAAAGAGGATCGCCAGTCCCAAGCAGTGTAGGCAACTGTGGGTTGTTATGGGTGCGGCCATGACAGCATTGCTGCTTGAAAAATACCTGGATGATTCCAGAATCCCAAACCCGCGGGCTCGTGTGTGTCATTCTATGAGAGCACATCACGGCACCCTCCTCTATTCGATTTCCCGTACAGACCTTGTTTTTTTAAAATCTCCTTTACTGAGTTATCATTTACCTATAATACAATGTACTTGTGTTAAATATACAATCTGATGAATTTGGACAAACGTGTACTGTCACATATCCACTACCAGAATCACGGCATAGAAAATTTTCATCACCCCAAATCCGTCACACCCCTGTGTGGGCAAATCCCTACTCCCACCTCAGGCCCTGGCAACCCCGATCTACTTCCTGTCAGTGTAATTGTCGCCTCTCCTAGAGTTTCATTGGAGGTCTCTTGTCCCTGGCTGATTTCACTAAACGTTTTTGAGGTTCCTTTGTGTTTCTGGTGTGTATCTGTGATTCAGAACTTTTTATTGCAGAACAGTATTCCATAATATGGAGACATCACCACGGACATGTGGGCTGTTTCTAGCTTGCCTCCAGTGTGAATACACCTGCTACGAGCACTCGAGTGCGAGTCTTTGTGTAAACACGTATTGTACTTCTCTGGGGAAAATAGGAACGAGATTGCTCGGCACTATGGTGAGGACTGTTCACATGCATTAGAACTGCCTGCACGCTTTCTAAAGAGGCTGTTGTCGCTTTGCACTCTCACCCTTGTCACTATTCACCAGCGTCAGCCTTGAATTTTAGCCATTATGGAGATGTGAAACGGTAGCCATTGTGATTCTAATTTGCATTTCCCTAGTTAAGCAACCTTTCATATGCTTATTTACCATCCATATACATTCTTTGGTGACCTGTCTATTTAATATTTTACTAATGTTTTTAGTGGGTTGTATTCTTTTACTGGATTCTAAGGGTTCTTTATATATATGGGGTACAAATTCTTTATCATATACTGTTTTGCAAATATTTTCTCTCTCCCTATAGCTAAGCTTTTCATTTTCTAACAGTATCCTCTAAAAAGAAAAAGCTTTTCATTTTGACAAAGTCCATTTCATCAATTATTTCTTTTATGGCTCATCATTCTTGTGTCTTATCTAAAGTAAAAAGAATTGTCTCCTAATTTTTCTATGAATTTTATATTGTCAGATCTTAAGGTAGGTCTGTGTTCTATTTTACTTTCATTTCCGTGTATGAAATGAGACAGAAATTGAAGTTCATGCATATAAATAGCCAGTTGCTCTAGCGCCATTCATTGAAAAGACAGCACTTTTCCCACTGGATTGCCTCTGCACAAGGCCGGTCAAAACCTACAGGTGAATTCTCTCCACAGCAGCAGCGAGAGTGAGACGTGGCGATAAGATACTTGTGCAATAATGATCGACTTATTCAATACACGTAGTATAGAATCTTACTCTGCAGTCATTTAAAATGATGATCGAAAGCTATAGTTATTGATGATGGAAAGATATTTGATAAAGTGATCAGAATCATATTATAAAACAGAATAGAGGGGATAATTTTGTGTTTCTAAACAGATTAAGAGGCAATAAGATATACAAAGACAGACCAACAAAAGATCTACTCCTAAAAGTTCATCATGATCATCTCTAGGTGGCCAATTAAAGGTGTTTTTATATTTTTTGCAATTTTCTGAAGTTTTTCAATGTGTGTGAGAGAGATTTTCATAATTAAAAAAAAGAGATTTTTCTGCTTTGAAAAAGTGTCTTGGGTAGAAAAAGACAGGAATGAGAGTGAGCAGTAAGTCACTGCTTCAGAATTAAGGGGCTAATTCATTCCGTTTACTACGAGAAAATCTTAATGAGCTTCAAAGCCATGTGAAAGAATCTCATGGAGAGAATCTCAAAATAGTTCCAGACGAGATACCTGTCGCCTGTAAAATACATTCTGACATCTGTAACTCTTATATTTGAGGATGCAGAAGTCGAGTGCATGGCAATGAGAAACTCACAGGGAACGTATAAATAATGGTAGGAAGTAGTAGTCAGTCTATTTCAAATGAGTTTTTATTCAGATTCAGTGGTCTGTGACCATAAGGCAACACCAAGCTACTTTCTAAAGGAGCTTGGGCTGACTCCTAATTATCTGTGATTGGATTTTCTGCCTTGCAGATTATCTGTAGAGGCTCTGGAATTATTACTTCCGTTCACACCGGGATCACCCAGCTGAGTGGGGTCCTAGAGCTCCACACCTATCAAGAACGGAATTTAAAACTGACTCAAAGAAAAAAAAAAGATAAAGGAATCAGGGCTGGTTCTGCAGAGAGAAAAGATGATTTCTAAATGACTGCCTTTGGATGTTTGGTCGTAAATTGATGAACCAGCCGGGCAAGAAACAAAGTAGAATAAATAAAGTAACGTTAAAATTAGGAAGATTTCACTTTGACCAGAGGACGTGTCTTCTTCTTTTTTTTTTTTTTTTTTTTTTTTTTGTAATTTTACTTTCTTTTCTAATGTTCTTACGTGTCTTCTGAATAACATCTGTCCCGTTCATGCACCAAACACTGCGACTCGGGCCGTGTCCAAGGCGCTGAAGGTTCTCGGTGCTGGCCGGGCAGACTCTGAGGGGGCCGCGTGGGGACAGTGATTCAGATTATTGAAAAAGTCACTCGACCTTAGGAATCAACCTCCAAAATGTTTAACTAAATGTCAGTGATCAAAGTCGTGACTGAGTCCATCAATTGATACTGCCCGAAAATCCAACACCCCCCCCCGGCCATCGCCCACTTTCCCCAACATCTCCTGTTGTGTAGAGCGGAAATAAGTACGTTGAATGGACAGCTCTCACAGCGCGTTTGACACTCCTTTCAGGCTTCTTGCCGTGTGGGGAACCGTCCTCCCCCCGAGACCGCCAGCCAGGCGGTGCTCTCTCTTCCCGCCCAGCAGCGCCTTCTGTGCCTCCTCTGGGACCACGCGCATCCTTCCTCCTTCCTTCAAGCCCACAGCTCACACATCTGTGGGTGAATCTCAAACAGGGGCCCAGGGACAGGTCGTGAACCAGAGCCAAGAATGCAGTGGAAGCGGTGTCCCCAGAAAGATAAATGTAGAAACAGATCTAGACTGAGAGAGAACTGGCAGCCAGGGAGCCCAATGCCGAAGTTATTTAAAAACATCTTTGACTAAAAAAATTAAAAATTTAAAAAATTAAAAAATCAGGAAGTCGCAAGCTGATGTCCAGCAAATCAAATACAGCCCACGCATGCTTGCTTTGTTTTATTTTTTTTTTAAATAAGAAGTCAGATAAAAATTCAGATTTTTAGCTTCTCTTTAAAAATTGGAAGATTTAGCCACCATGGACTCACTGTTCCTCACAGTCAAATCTGTCTGCTCTGGATAGAGGCTGTTTCTTCAGCTAGGACAGTCACTCTGCAGTGTGCCACGGTCCCCACCACTCCCTATGTACAGATCTGAACACCCAGCTTCCACAGCAGAAGGCGGGTGCCTCATATTGTCCTCGACACTCGGTGCAATGATTGCCCCCAAATTAAGGCCAATGGGGCAACAGACGACGGAAAGCTAAAATTCCACAAATGACCACCACCGTCGCCTCAGGCTTCAGACGGCAAGGGCTGCTGGTCATCGTTCGCCAGCAGTGGGAACAGTGAGGTGCAGGACAGAGATCCCGGAGCCCTGCACCCCAGCTGATGTCCCCCACCCACCCCACGGCCAACGTCACCCATCAACGAACCCTCAGATCGAGTGCAAAGAGGAGAAGCTGGCTCAGCTCGGGATGGTCCGGTCTGGGCTCCCCGCTCGGGGGCACCTGGCAGAATTTGGAAATCCTTGTAGTGGGTCCAGAGGTCAGCCCCTTGCTGAACAAGAGGACCGATTTCTTCCCCCTGGCCCTGTACTCCAGGCCAGCTGACCCTGCACCACGCAGCGGGCAGGCGTCCCGGACACACGGGTCTGTGACAGCGAGGCCCTCTCTGCTGCCGTGCGCTTGGCATTTCTCTCTCCCACCTGTTCGCGGCGAACGGCGTCACCTATGCGCCTCACGTCCCAGAAGCCCTCCAATGCCCCCATAAACCCAGTCCCGCCAAAATGAATTGGCCACACACTGAAGGAAGGAGGAAGGAGGAAAAGCAAACGGAAGTACAAAATAAATAAAGGAATAAGTCTGTTTAAGAACTTGGATGGCCTTACATGTTAGGTTTGAGTTTCGACTTTGCTCTGTATTTGCAATTCAATCTTCGGATGCAATTACATCTTAAGTAGATAATCCTCTATAGGATAGTTCTTATGTAAACAGCCAGTGATTTTGATAGAGGAAGAATTAAAAGAAATTTCCTAAGGCCAAAGTCTGCCATGTGTTAAGACATATGCCTCGGTTATTCCGAGAATAATTTCACTTCGGGGATCCAATTAAAGTTATCAAAACGGTAGGTTCTTCTGGCCGCTGAGGAGACAACAGCATTTTGCACAGACCTCGATGGGGTCTTATTTTTCAGGGATTTCATTTCACAGATGAAAACAGAAAACTTCAACCAAGGGGCCAGCTCTTAGAAGACCACGTCATTCTAAATCGCAAACAGAAATGCAGCAAGCCGTATCATCGGGAAGTCTCGCAGCTTTGGGCGTGGACAGTCGGAAAAAAAAAAAATTGCCAAATAGGTTTTGCTCATGAGATGTTGCGGTTTTCAGCGCGTTGGAGCTTAAGATGCGGCGAGCGCAGTGTAGATGAGGGACGACCAGGAGACTGTCGGTCGCTTCCGTTGCTGCGAAATTACGGGGGGTCCCACGTGGGCCAGCAGCTCGCACGTGTGTGGACACGGTAATTACCCTGCAGGAATCTCGACATGCCACCCGCTCCCTGGGAAGACAGGCAAACGAGGACAGGGACAGCTGATGACAGCGTCCCGAGTGCCTTCGGTCCTCCTGGCTGCAATCATTAAAGGTGTGAGCGAGCCGAGCAGCCCAGGAGCCGGAGACGCGTGAGCCAGGCGTTAGGTGTGCAACGAAGCGGGCAAAGGAAACCAGTCCTGTTTGGGAGACCTGTCAGATTAGGTGTCAGCCTGATAACGGGGGGATGTTTCCGACAGGTTTCATTTAGCCGGATCCTTCACCTGCAAAGCTGTGAGCAGTGTGACCTTTATCATTTCATAATGAGTAAAGAATCTGCCTCTCGCGCCGTGAGTTCTGTTAGAGGGCTGCGGGGGGAGAGAGAGAGAGAGAGAGCAAGAGAGAGAGAGAGAGAGAGAGAGAGAGAGAGAGAGAAGAGAAGGGAAGGGAGAGGGAGAGAGAGAACGAAAAGTAAAACCACATTTGTCCATCTCCCTGTTGGGACAAGTCTAACCATACTGGCTGGTCCAGCAGACTGGACCCCAATCTGGCCCCCAGAAATAAGAGATGATGGGGAGGCTTGTGGGCCGAGGGGAGATCTCCTAGATCTACGACCACAGGTGTTTGTTTGTGTGTTTGTGTGTTTGTTTGTGTGTTTGCTTGTTTGCTTGTGTATTTGTGTGTTTGTGTTTTGAGTGAGCGGGATCCGGCTTTTTCCCACAGTCCAGTGCGGGGCCGGCAGACGGTGTCTGTCATGGGCCGGGTAGGACACAGTTCAGGCTCCGCCACTGCTCAGCTCTGCCACTGTCCCTCGACAGCATCTGTAGGCAGCCCACTGGCCGTGAATGCGGGGGGCTGCCTCCAGCAGCGCTTCGTCCTGCAAAACTAGGCAGCAGGTGGCCTTGGCCCGTGGCCATCGTTTGCTGACCCCTGGTCTAGTCCCTGGGCCAGCCCTGTACACCTTCCTAGCTGCCGAGATGCTGCCGGCCGGCTAGCCGACGTGTGGGTAGAATCTCAAAATTATAATAACAACAGGGCTTTATCCGTTATCGTCACTTTGTGGGTTGCATCTTCCTCCCTCATCCAAAGGGGCGTCGTCAGCAGCTACCGTCAGGTACGGTTCATGGCAGAGGTGCCTGACCTAACCCCAAGCGAGAAGACCGTCGTCTTCAGCGTCCGTCACAGCTCGGGAAGGTCTGGTGACAGAGAGGGAACGCGGGGCCGCCCCCACCTCCGCTCCATCCCTCTCCGGTCCGAGGATGTACCCTCCGCTTCCGCCCCTGGCCAGAGAGGCCCGAATCGGCTTGGGGTCTCTCAGCCCTGAACTCGCCACGTGCCCCAGCGGTCAGCTTTTTTGCATTATAAGGGTTGGTATTTTTCTTACTATCACTTTTCTAACAAAACTAAATCTCTTGAAACATTCAGTGCATTCTAGAAAAGCTGGCTCTTTGTGCCTGTTACAGAAAAAAGAAAAAAAAAGCCACCTCCCCTCCACCTGTCTTGATTCAAGCCTGATTGTTAGTTTCACATTTAAGTCATGCATTTCTCCAACTTCTCGAGCGAGGTGACTTACTTCTTAGCAAGATCCTTTCCCCGGGCTACGAGTTAAGACAATGCGTTCGCGTAACCTCTGATTAACACCAGTTTGTAGGGTTCAAAAAAAGGTCCCCAGTGTGACATCGACACACGCGCACACACATGACCCCAGAGCCCGAGGCGTGCCGGCCGGGACACGACGCCCGCACACGGAAAAGACCTCAGCGCACATGGGCTTCTTTGGGTCCCGAACCCCGGGCCTTGAAGGTGAGTAAGCTACGGCCCAAGGCTGGTCACGCAGCCTCTGGAAGCATCTCGCCCACCCTGCCAGTTCCCCAGAGAAGCGAGGGACAGACAGGTCTCTCTCTGCTGCCCAGATTAGGGGGATGAAGGCTGCTTTTCTCGCTGCAGTGGAATGATTTAAACAACAAGGATGAGCCCCGTACAGAATGGAGGTGGGAACACCTGGCAGAGGCAGTAGACTGGGAAAGGCAGGGTTCCCATCCGCCTCCCCCCCCCCCGCGCCCGGCACACACGGCCTCAGTGGACGGAAACCGGTTCTCACACAGAAACCCTCGCTCGCATCTATAATTCATGCTCTTTTTAGCCCGTACATATTTATTCTGCATTTTAATTAAGGCCAAAATCTGAATACGTTAGATGGATGGTTTATTTTTTTTCTTCTACGCATAGCTTCCAGGCGAGTTACCTGGCAGGAGCCCAACGGTTAAACAAACACGATGGAGTTGGTGGCTAGAGGAAGCTGATACTTAGACACCAGCAGCCCGGAAGAGCTGGGAAAGCTGGCTCCTTTCAAAGGGAACCATCACAAGACTGGCAGGGACACACACACACACACACACACACGCACGCACGCACCAGAGTACGGGAATGGCCTGGAGAGCATAGCTCGCCCCAGGAGCCAGCAGTGGGTCAGACCCGGTGCCTGTCAGGAGAGAGGGGGCGAGGGACTGGGGGAGCCCCCGCAGTGCACCAGGAATTCACTGTCAGGGCCTGGAACTGATGCTCCCCAAACCCACGCTGGAATAACCCTCGCGCACAGAGATAAAATCTACAATGAGAACATCCAGAAGCTCACACTTGACATTTGGCGGGTGGGTTGGAACCACCAGGCTTTTCGATGAAACGTGTGATGCTCTAAGACCCTGAGGGGTTTTCCCCGTGAATCATGTATCAAGGAAGGTGAACTTTAAAACGAGAAACCCCACCTGGATCTCGCCCACGGGGGCGTCGAGGTGCTCTCTTTTATCACTTCTAAAGCAGGCCAAATCTGAGCAGGTGCCTCTGCTTTGTAAATAAAGTTTTATTGGGACACAGCCGTGCACACGCGCCTGCGCATTATCCGCGGCGGTGTCCGTGCTGGCGTGGCAGGGTGGAGCGGGGGGACAGAGGCCGTCCGGCCAGTGAAGACTGAAACAGTTCCTCTGACCCTTCGCAGAAGAAGTTTCCAGCCCCGCCTTCGACTTCCTTCCTTCAGAAAAGGAAGAGGCAAACGAAGCAGACATCTGGAATCCCCAAATTCCCTCCACTGTACTGCTCCTTCTACTCGTCACAGAAGCAACGAGAAAAAACGGCAGAAAATTCTCCCCGAGCGTCTCCTCGGGAGGTAAAGCAGCCGTGTTAATATTTCAGGCGTCATAACAACGTCCTGCCACACACTTGTTGACTGGGTAACGCTGAGCAAGATAACAGAAAGGCCACCACGGACGGTGCCTGCCACCCACGAGCGCCTACGGGCCGAGCCCTGGGCCAGTGCTCTGTCCCCGTTACATCATTTTAACATCCGTACCACCAGCACAGAATGTGCTAGAAAACCGACTCTACTCTGTCGGCCAGAGACAGAGACGGTTTCGGAGACCAAAGCTGTCTGATTTCAGATCCTGTCCCTTAACTGCTCCACCTCCTCAGCGGCCCGGGCTCCGGCCCCACCTTCCCAGGTGACAGTGACGGCGGACACTCACACACTCACTCCACCAGATGCCCTCCTATGAACTCAAACATCAGACCCACACGGAAAAGGCAACGCCGCCACACCCACCTCACAGATCTGGAAACCGAGGCTCCGGAAGGTCACTCGCCCAAGGTCACGCCGCTCGAGTCGGGTGGCGCTGGGAGTGGGTTCCAGGGCGGGCCACTGGACGCGCCGTCTCTCTGGCACTGGGCTTCCCGTCCGCAAAACAAGAGGCTGTGACTTTCCAGGACTCCAGGAGCTAAGACGAGGAAAGACTAACCTTGAAGATGTCGCGGAAAACAGTGGTTTTCTAAACAAGTAACGTCGTGAGCCAGGGAAGAGCTTCTGGTCCAGCCCCCGACCCCAGAAGCAGCTGCCCGGTGGTTGCCGGGGACTCCAAGGCTCTGCCTCTAGGCCCTGTCACAGCCGGACACTGGCCGAGTCCCCAGAGAGGCCTCTGCAGGGACACGGGCCTTGCTCCTGCCTCCTGCGAACTCTCGCAGGGGCCCGGCGTTCCCAGGTGGCCCGGGGTTCCCAGGTGGCCCATTCAGATGGGCCATGCTGAGCAAGCAGGTGAGCGAATACTGATAAAAGCAGGAGAATGTGGATGGCATCACTATGGTAAAGCTGCTCATCGATGCTCAGAAAGGGCTTTCTTCTTATCCTCCCAGAATGTATCCCACGGTCTTTGGGAGAGAACCGAAATTCTTTTTCGGGAGTCACCTTGCCCCTTTTGGATCGGGCTGATTGGACAGAACCTCAAAGGTGCTCTGTCCTCACCTGGCCCAGGCCAGGCCACACCCCAAGCCAGGTGTCTCGGAGCTGGTTTTGGAAACTCCAGAAGGAGGGTCTCCCAGACAAGACCCTCTGTGGCAGCCCAGCTCCAAGCCTGGCTCCAGCCTTCCCTCCATCCTGCAAACCGCCTCACCACCTCCCGATAAACCCCACCTGGCATTAACAAAACTGGTTTCTCTCGCTTAGAACCAACCCACCCCGATTATTACAGTGCCAGCAACACTGATCTTGGAAAAACCAACTGGCTTCATTCAGTGTCATTTCGATCTCCTTTCTAAGACTATTTTAAAACAAATTTTGTTTCTGCTTTCCCCTTTAAAAAAAAAAAGTCTAGATAACCATTTGAAGATGCCAGGGAAGGTAGAAATTGACTAAAATATGAACATACCTACAAAGAGAAATCGTAAACGCTAACTATAGTTCATTAATACTTTCTTAAAGAGTAACATGTATTGTTATCATTCATATCCACTCATCAAATTTGTTAGTTTCCCTCCCCAGCACTGACTCTCTAGAACTTTGATAAGCAAAGGTTCTCTGAACTCAGCTACGTGTTGTCCAAACAGGTGTAAATTTTCTACAAAGCATTATCGTTTACTCCATATCTTACTATCCTATCACGAGGTACTTCACTAAATGCTTCTATAAACTTGATCCATGGTGCCTACTGAATTTCTTTACTCGTTTGATTTCATAAGTATCACGTAAAAGGAGAGAGAGGCGCGTGGCACAGTTTGCTCGTTGGGAACCCACGGGGATCCCGTGAACGACGTGCTCCTCCTCCTCCTGCTGCTCCTCCCCCCTGACCCGGCCACGGACCCCCGCCCGCCCCCCTCCACCTCGGGACTCACACGTGCTCCTTCCTCCACCTGAACCACTGTCCCAGTCTCCAGGACTAGCTCCTGCCCG
>PVKZ01008405.1:0-16162 GCA_004027375.1 Macroglossus sobrinus
ATGTGCATGGACTATAGACTAGTGGTTACCAAATGATAAGGTGTGGGGAAGGGGGGAGGTAGACGGCATAAAAGTGTTCAAATATATGGTGACAGAAAGAAATCTAAGTATGGGAGATGAACACACAGTATAAATATATATATGTTTTATTGTTAAAGTGTACATCTGAAACTTATTGTATTCCATTAACAAATGTTATCTAAAATAAATAATTAATTAGTTTTAAAAATTTTACTTTAAAAAGATCATCAAAAGATTTTAAAGGATTTAAAAATTGAAAGAAAACTTTTTAAATATATAGAATCAATTTTCTTATTACTGTATTTGCAAAATTCTGAAAAAAATATTAACAAATCAAATTCAGAACTAAAACATTATATTCAAGTAGAGTCTACTCCAGGGATGCAAAACTGTTTAAACATTAAAAAAAAATCAATGTAATTTTTCATCTTAATAGAATACAGAAGTAAACCTCATGATCATCTTAATAAATTTAATATAATTCAATATCAATTTATGATTACCAAAAAATACAATAATTTATAACATTTTTTAAAAAATAGAGATATTTCTTAATATGATAATTTTTTTAAAAAATCCTACAACAAATACTAAACTTAAGAATAATTTTAAAAATATTTTCCTTTGAGACTGGAAGATAAGAATTATTGTTCTCTACAATTCTATTCACCATTGTAATTATGGTTCTAACCAATATAAGGCAGAAAATAATACAAATTAAGTATTAGGATTAAATTAATATTTTTATTATAGATTGGTAATATTATTATGCATTGGACATTCAGAGATAACATACAGATAGCCTTTGGAATTAAAATGTGAATTAAACCAGATAACAAGGTACATGGTCAAAATACAAAATATCAACTGTGTTTTTTTTTATATCAGTGAAAATCACTCAGAACGTAAAGTAGAAACTATACAATTTTATAAGAGTAGAATGAAACATTATTGTTTAATAACAAACGTAATAAAATTTACTGAAGACCTCTATAAATAAAACTAAAAACATTACAAAGAGAAATTTAAAAAGATCTAGTTAATGCAGAAATAAAGTGCTTTAGATTGGAAGAAAAAATATTGTGTCAGTTCTTCCCAAATTGGTCCATATATTCAAAGACTTTTCAATTAAAATCTCAGCAGCATTTTTTTATGGAAAATTATAAGTTCTTTCTAAAATATGAAATTTATGTAAAAATTTTTAAAGAGAAAAAACAAACTTGAAATACTTGTACTACCAACAGATATCAAGATATTATTTTTAAATAAAGCTACAGTATTGGCACTAGCTTAAATATCTAATCCAGTGGAAAGAATAGAAGACAGAGACCCTTATATATATGCTAACCAAATTTAAGGCAAAGTGCCAAACACTGTTATGAGTTATTTATTTATTAACTATTACGTAGTTAATAAATAATGCTGGAGTAATTGAACTTTTATTTAAAAACAAGTAGCAACTTTCTCCTCTCTGATATCATAAAAATGTAAATTTCAGATAGTATATTAAACTAAATAGAAATGATACCACAATATTTCTAGAAGAAATCAGTCATTATTTTTATGATTACAAGTAAGCAGACTTTTTAAATAGACCTCAAAAAATATTAACTATTTATAAAACCTTAGACATAATAGACTCTATTAAAATCAGGAACTTATATTCATCAAAAACCATGAGAAAAATAACCTGAAAGTAAGTCATAAATGGAATATATTTGCAATACACATATTTATCAAGTGATTCTATGAAAAAATATATACATAAATATTAAGAATCAGTTAGAAAACTATCAGTAATCCAATAAACAGGGAGACATCTTGAATGTCAATTTACAAAAGAGATAACCACATGGCCAGGAAGCATTAGAAAAAGTGCTTAATCTCATTAGTTATTAGGTAAAAGCAAACTAAAGCTGCAATTAAGAAAACATATACACCCCAGAATGGTTTAAATTGAAAAGAAACAAGTACTCTGTAAACACCAATTGATGAGAAGTTTTATCAGTTGATATTGTGATTACTTATAGAGTGCAAATTGGTTCAACCACTTTGAAACTGTTGGCATACTTACTAATCCGAACATAAGCTTATCCTGTTACCCAGAAATTCCACTTTTAAGTTTATTACAAACAGCATATATATGTTGATCAAAAGACATTTGCAATAATGTGCATAATGTGCATAGATAAATTCCTGAGCACCTATAATTAAAAAACAGATATTTGTGACAATTACATAAAATGGAATATTATATACCAAAGTAGACTACTGCTATATAGACAATGATATGGTTGAATCTCATAAACATAATATTAAATGAAAGAAGCGAAATATAAAAACATTCAAAGTGTATGATTCTATTTATATAAAGTTCTAGAGATAGCAAAATAATCTATGGTGATATGAAGTAAAATAAGGATTACCTTTGCATGTGACGATGACTAAATTTTACATGAGAAGGCTTCTTGGATATGTGGTAGTTAGACAGATGAGTTCACTTCGGAAATACTCATTGCATTACATACTTAACATTTGTGCACTTAATTGTATATATGTAATACTTCAATTACAGATATTGCAAAATTATTTAAAATATTAGCAGAAATTTTAAAATAAGTAAAAACAAGATCTACTACATATGTATTACGATGGCTAAAAGAAAAATAAAAAAATCTTAATGCCATTTACTGGCAAGGATACAGAGTAAGAAAAACCCTCATTCATTGTTGGAAATAAGGCAAAATTATTCAGCTGCCTTAGAATATAGTCTGACAATTTTTACAAAGCTCATCATAGTCTGACCAATTTTTACAAAGCTCATCATAGTCTGACCATAGTATTTAACCAAGTGACTTTAAAACTCATGCACACACAAAAACTTGTACACAAATATTTATAGTAGCTTTATTCATAATCTCTAAAAACTGGAAGCAACAAAATGTACTTTGGTAGGTGAATAGGTAAACTGTGGTGCATCAATACTAGGGAACATAATTCAGTGGTCAAAAGGAATGAGCTATTTATCTTGGCAACAACATGGATGAATCTCAAATACACATGGCTACATTAAAGAAGCCAGTATGAGAATGGAATAATACTATTTAACTCATTTATATAACCTAGAAAAGATAAAAAAATAGAAATGGATTTTGGGGTGGAGGTAGAATTGACTAAGTAAAACAAAGGGGATCCTATAGAACCATGAAATTGTTTTGTGTAGTATAGCAGTGGTGGATACATGACATTATTCCATCTCAAATGAGATAGTCAAGTGACAGTTCTTATAGTTCTATATCAAAATCCATAGAACTTTAATCCATTTTGAGTTGATTTTTGTGTATGTTATAAATTAAGAGTTCAATTTCACTCTTTTGCATGATAATATCCAGTTTTCCCAACATCATTTGTTGAAGAGACTATTCTTTCCCCATGTGTATTCTAGGCACCCTTGTCAAAGAACAGTTGGCTATTTGCCTGTACATCTACTTCTGGGCTCTCTATTCTCTTCCATTGGTATATATGATTGCCTTTAAGCCCGTACCACACTGTCTTTATAACAGTCACTTTATAATATATTTTAAAATCAGAAAATGTGATGCCTCTAGGTTATTCTTTTTTCTTACTATTGATTTGGCTATTCACTGTTTTTTGTGGTTCAAATAAATTTTAGAAACATTTTTCTTTTATATTTCTGTAAAAAATGTCATGAGGATAGATCAAAGACATAAATGTAAAACTAAAACTGTAAAACTCCTAGAAGAAAACAGGGGAAAGCTTCATGATATTGCATTTTGGCAATGATTTTACAGATATGACATCAAAAGTGCAAACAACAAAAATAATTAAGTAGGACTACATAAAACTAAAATGTTTTTACATTATAAAGGGAATCCTCAACACAGTGTAAAGCATTATATATAATAACAGAAAAGAATTTCAAACCACATATCTGACGAGGAGTTAATCTTTAAAATATACAAGATATTTCTACAATTTAATACCAGAAAAGCTGAAATCCCAATTTTTAAAATGGGATAAGAACTTAAACAGACATTTCTTTATGGAAGACATACAAATGGCTAATAGGTACATAAAATAAAAGTTCAACATTACTAAACAGGAAAATACAAATTAAAACCATAAGATATCACCTTACACCTATTAGGATGTCTATTATCAAAAAAAAAAAAAAAACCTCAAAAGACAACACGTATTGGTAAGAATGTGGAGAAATTAGAACCCAGAACACTGAAAGTGAGAATATGAAATGGTACAGCTGCTATGGAAACCAATATGGAGCTTCCTCAAAAAATTAAAAATAGAACTATCATATGAGACAGAAATTTTTCTTCTGGATATTTATTTAAAATGATTGAAATCAGGATCCTGAAGCACTTTATGTTTATTATAGCAGTATTTGCAATAGCCAAAATATAAAAACAACCTAAATGTTTATTGACTGATGAATGAATAAAGAAAATGGGGTATATACCTAAATGGAATATTATTTAGCTTTTAAAAGGAAGGAAATTCTGAAATATGTGACAACGTGGATGAAACTTGTGGACATTATGCTAAATGAAATAAGCCAGTTGCAGAAATGCAAATACTACATGATTCCACTTATGTGAGTTATCTAAAATTGTCAAATTTATAGGCTCAAAGAGTGAAATGGTTGTTTCTAGGGGCGGGGGAAAGAGGGAAATGGAGAGTTACTAATCAATGGGAGTGTTTTAGTTAAATAGGATAAACTCTAGAAATTAGCTGTATTTATAGTTAATAATAATGCATTCCACAATTTAAAAATGTGGAAGCTAGATTGTTCGTGGTAATTGTTCTTAGCATAATAATATAAATTTAGAAAAAGAAATGTAAAGTTTAGTAAAAAATATATAACTTTACAGCACCAAAAAATAAACCTATATGTATACAATTTAAAAAAAAAATCAATAGGTAAGGTGAAGGATACCAGGATATGATACAGTGACAAAAAAAAAATCTAATTGTATTACAAATGTATGATACAACAAAAGGGCTGCTGATGGAACAAAAGGGCTGTTGATCTAAGTAACTTTGACATGACTGGAAACTCCACAATTAAAGATAAAAGGAATTACATTAAGTCCCCTCTTATCTGTGGTTTCACTTTCTGTGATTTTAGTTACCCATAGTCATATCTGATTTGAAAATATTAAATAGAAAATTCCAGAAATGAACAATTCATAAGTTTTAAATTGCACGCAATTCTAAGTAACATGATGAAATCTCGCACCACCTACTCTGGCCTGAATGGGACTTGAATCATTGCTTCACCCAATACCTACACCTCATATACACTCCCTGACTTTTTGTCACTTAGTAATAATCTCAGCTATCAGATCAACTGTCAAGATATTCATGTAACTCTTATCTTACTTAATAATGGCCCCAAAGCACAAGAGTAGGGATGCTAGAAATTCAGATATGCTGAAGAGAAGTCAAAAAGTGCTTCCCTTAAGTGAAAAAGTGAAAATACGTGACTTAATAACGAAGAAAAAAATGTGTGCTGAAGTTTCTAAGATCTATGGCATGAACAAATCTTCTATCCATGGAAATGTGAAGAAGGAAAGAGAAATGTATGCTAGTTTTGCTGTAATGCCTCAAACTTCAAACACATCTCATCATCTAGACATTTTATCATCTCACATCACCACAAGAAGGTATTTTGGTATTATAATACAGTGAGATATTTTAATAGCGACTATATTCAAATAATTTTAGTACAGTATATTATTATAATTATTCTCTTATTATTAATTATTGTTAATCTCTTTTCATGCCTAATTTATAAATTAAACTTTATAATAGGTATATATGTATAAAAAATTATAGTATATAAGGTTCAGTACTATCTGCTGAATGGATTATCAGTCCTCAAACTGCTATAACTGTACTGGAATTGAATAAATAAGTAAATGCATGGCAGATGACAAGAGCCTGGTTTTTTAATGTTGAAACAGGAATTTACAGATAAACAAGAAGATGGGGAGACTAGAATAAACTATGTGGTATTGGACTAGAGTCAGAGACACCAGTATAATTTCAAGTTTAATTTAATATGGATACTGACTGATAAACATAAAAAACTATAAATGTGTATGTATAATCAGTATACATACATATATTTCCTAGTTCTGTCCACTGAGAAGACCTAGAAGCTGTGACACACCAGGAGCAATGAAGACACCCAGTGCTAAGATCTTGTTTTCTAATACTATTCTTCAATGAAAGGGATAAGGGCTTTTTAGAAGACTGGCAGATTCTAAGCCAGGGTAAGCAATATATGAGATAGGACTGGAGCTTCTTGTAGTTTCATAAAGTAAGGCAATGCTAAAACAAACAAACAAAAAATCAAAAACAAAAACCCAATGATGGGGTATGTCAAAAGAAACAAAACCAATTGGAACTCCTATTGCTCAGACCTGAAACAATTTGAGTAATACAAGAAATATCCATGTGTCCATACCGATATAAATAAGTGGTTGAACACTTTAAATGAGGAAACAAAAACTTCATGCAGAATTCCAAACAGTGCATGTAAGTATTACCTCCTCAAAGACATAAAATATAATTCTTACTCTCTGAGTATAGGTTTTGCTTAGGAACTTGTTTTTAAAGACTACACCATGGAAAGAAGAAAAATTAATTTTACAGTAGAGAAACCTGGAAAACTGTATCTTAGCCAGGTGATCAAGGTTAATATCATCAGTGATGTCATATTTATTATATATATCCTTAAGATGATGTATAGTAACTGATACTTCACCTCTGTGATATTTATCTCAAAAATCTATAATTCCTGTTTAACTATGGGATTAACACAGGCCCAAATTCAGGGACAGTCTACAAAATACCTGATCAATAGTTCCTAAGTTCATAGTGAATAAGTCAAGGTATCAAAAATAAGGAAAATCTGAGAAACTGTCACAGACCAGAAAAGCCTAAAGAGATATTATAACTAAATTTATTATGATAGCCTGGATATAATCCTGGAATACAAAAATGAAATTAGAGGAAAAAAATAATGAAATATCAATGAAGTATGGAGTTGATTTAATAATAATATATTAATACTGGTTTATTATTTGTGATAAATTTATCATATGAATATATTTAATAATA
Source organism: Macroglossus sobrinus (assembly GCA_004027375.1). NCBI lineage: Eukaryota > Metazoa > Chordata > Mammalia > Chiroptera > Pteropodidae > Macroglossus > Macroglossus sobrinus. The sequence goes on from PVKZ01008405.1 coordinate 7,186, forward strand.
AAATAGAATATAGGACATTTAAAAATTCTCTATAGTGTCTTTACATTTTTTCTGTGAATCTAAAACTATTATAAAATAAAAAGTTTAATTCAAAAAATAATAATTAAAAGCATTTGATAAATGGAGACAATCTCTCAAGAAAGCAGAATTTTTGTTTAAATGTACAGGAAAAGATAAAAAATTTTTAGAAAGGATAAATCTAGAAAGTTTTACATTTAGCTAATACAAGCTTCCCTTGACTCTTTCCTACCCCCTTCCCCCCAAAACTAAGAAAATAATGCAAGAAAATGATCAAAGAATTTATTTAATATAAAAATTCCTAGAACTGAAGAACATGACCTCCAAAGAGACCAACAGGTGAGAAGAATCTAAAGGGAATAAAAAAGAGATCACTTCTAGAGAAAACTCAAAATATACAAAGGGACAAATAAGAATGGTTCCACATTTTTAACACTGGAGGATAAATGGCAAGGAAGAATATCTTCAAAGGGCTGAGTAAAATAATGTCTAGCCTTTAACATCATACCCTAATAAACTAAGAATCTAGTTGGACAGAATAAAAGTATTTTCTAATACATGGGACTCAACATATTTATCTCTTAGAACTCTGCCTCTGGGCTCCACTAAAGCTATGGGGAAAGAAAGTGAGACAGGAGATCCAGCACAGGAAGATAGTGAAGGAACTTCTCAGGATAATTGTAGAGGAAAACCCTGGCACTGAAAAATGCTACTGCAGACTTTCAGAGTTACTAACCCAGATAGAAGCAGTAGATAGAAGCTATAGAGGAATATTTTAAGAAAATAAAAAAAAAAGGGTAAATGAACCAAAAGGTTTGGCTCTGTGAAAAATTGTATTAACTGATATTTTACAAAGCTATTAATGGTGGAAAACGGTTTTACCAGAGAGAGACAAAAAAATGGCATAGATGATAGAGGCTCTGTTCACCCCTCTGGCAACCAAATCAAAGTTGTGACAGAAACAAGGAGGAAACAGCAAGAAAAAATCACCTGGGATCTAGATGAACAAGCTACATAACTAGGGAGAAATTTAAGAAATCATTCTGCAATAGCAGAAGGTAGAATGGGGTGAGGATATGAGGCTGCCCGGTCCCTAGCAGCTGAATGAGACAGAGACTGAGGCAGCGGCAGCAGTGGCTGAAGATACCTCTTAAAGGGGCCATGTCTGCTAGAGGACTTTCACAGTGATGGATATGCTCACTCTGAGCACCAGTGCCAGTTTGCCTGTGCAGGGACTTACAGGGGAGGGGGACACCGAGTTGTCAGAGTGAGGGCTAAAGCAAGATTCACTCTGTACAAAAGTGCCGGTAGTGTCCATTGTTCCTCTGTTGATTCCTCCCCACTCCCAGGGTGCAGACTTAGTACCACGATAGTGGAGACGTTATCAAACTGGATAACAAAAGTCACTCCACCCAGAGGATTCCCTGAAACTCTGCCTTCCTCAACTCGCAGCCCCACCTAAGCCACATCTAGGTGTATCCTCGGAGAGTCAGGTGCTCCTTGCTGAGCAGGGCCTAGACTCACACTGGTGGCAGCTGACCTCAGTTTCTGGCATGGCTTCTTGAGGGAACAATAAGCACAACATCTGTGGATTGCTAGCTGAATCTTAACAGTTGGCCCTGGAGGAGCACAGGCTTGGGACAAATTTGGCCTGCAGCTGAACCCCTCTCAGGACTGTGCCACTGGACATCTACTACACAAAGCCATACTAATAGGACCAGGAGTATTAGAAGCTTTGCTTAGTACACAGAAACAGTCACAGAAAGGCGGCCAAAATGGGAAGACAAAGAAGCATAAACCATATGAGAAAACAGAACAAAGAACCATAAATAATGGAGTCAAGCAATCTAACAGATGCAAAGGTCAAAACAATAGTTATAAAGATGCTCAATAAACTTAGGGGAAGTGTAGATGAATTTAGTGAAAACTTCAATAAAGAGATAAACACAAAAATGGAAATGAAAATTATAAAAGAGAACGAGTCAGAAATGAAGAACACATTATCTGAGAAGAAAAGTATATTAAATGGAATAAACAAAGTCAATAAAGGAGAGGATCAAATGACCGATATAGAAGATGGAAAAGAGAAAGACACTCTATCAGAATGGCAAGAAAAAAGAAGCCAAGACTATAACAATAATTTAAGAAACCTATGGGACACTGTTAAAGGTAAAAATATCCATCTCATTTGGTTACTAGAAGAAAAACAAGATGTTGAACAATTATTTAAAGAAATGATAATGGAGAACTTCCCTAACCTGGTCAAGAAAATAGACATACAACCCCAGGAAGCTCAGAGAATCACAAAAACCAGGAACCCAAAGAAGCCCACACCATGACACATCATAATTAAAATGCCAAAAGTTAAATACAAAGAGAGCATCTTAAAAGCAGCAAGAGAAAAGCAGTTATTTGCCTACAAGGGAGCACCCATAAGACTGGCAGCTGATTTCTCAACAACAACAACAAAAAACTATGCAGGACAAAAGGACTTGGCACAAAATATTTGGCATGATTAAAACCGAGGATCTACAACCAAGAATACTGTACAGCAAAGGTATTTTTTAGAGTTGAAGGACAGATAGCTTCCCAGACAAAAATAAGCTAAAGAAATTTATCATCACCAAGCCAGTATTACAAGAAATGTTGGAGGGAATTCTTTGAGAATAAAAAGCATGTATCAACAACATGAATAAAGAATGGTAAATAACCACATTCCTATCAATAAGTACCTCAAATGGAAAAGAGTTAAGTGTTCCAACCAAAAGAGAAAGTTGAATGAATAAGAAAACAAGACCCCTACATACGCTGACTACAAGACATTCCCTTCAGATTAAAAGACACATGCAGACTAAAAGGAAGGGTATGGAAAAAGATATTGCCTTGATAGACCTAGAGATTATTGCACTGAATGAAATGAGTTAGATAAAAAAATATCGCATAATTTCACATACTTGTGGAATCTAAAGAACAAAATTAACAACAAGAACAACAAAAGCAGTAATAAACTCATAGACACAGAGAATATTTAGAGGGATACTAGATGGCAAGGTGTTTGGTGGGGGAAAGGCAAAAGGATTAAGAGGTATAATTGCAGAATAGACATAGAGATATAGAGTGTAGCATGGGGAAGATGGTTAATAATGTTGGAATAAATATGTAAAGGGGAAAGGAGTTTCTAGATTTAGTGATCACTTTGTGAGTTGTGTGAATTTCTGATCAAAATGCTACACTACTGAAACATATATTATTGTAAGCCAATTATAATTGAAAAAAACTCATTGAATTGTATAATGTAAATGCAAGTAATTAATTTTCTATTATATTTAAATAAAGATAAAAAAGATTTGGCCAAAGATTTAAAGAAAACTAAGGGGAAAAAAAAAAAAAGCGAAACCAACCTTAACCTTAACTTCTTTGAGTGTGGGGGAGTGGAAGTTGTTGCATTCGAAAGGGGTTGTAACAATAGAGCTCACCAAGACTCCACTGTAAAGAATGTTTGCATGGCCATAATAACCAAAATTATGAATATGGAATTAACCAACTGATGAAATAATGTTATGTTTTCAGGATGGGAAATGTGGAAGGAAGTTTTAACAGAACTACCACAATAGGTGGTATGTTAATAATGCCTAAATTTGATGAATAAAGAGATTTCAGTATAAACATAATGGATACAAATATTAAGGTAAAAACAAGAAAATGACTTAAAAAGTTAAAATTAGTTTCCTGTAGGACACAAACAATGGGTGAGAAGTGATAAGAACAGAGGACGGCTTGTTTGTTGTTGCTATTGTTATAAGCCTCTAGCACATTTCAGTTTTTTAAAACTATGTCCACATGTTTACTTAGATATAAAAATAATTAACATTAAAGATAATAAATAAAGGAGAATGGATTAAGAAGTAAAAATTGCCAGTATGGAAACAGTCACAGGGATGTAAACTACAGCACAGGGGATATAGTCAATAATATTGTTATAAGTATATATAATGTCAGATGGTGCTAGATTTATTGGGGTAATCATTTTGTAAGTTGTATAAATGTCTAATCACTATACTGTACACCTAAACTAATATAATATTACATGTCAAATGTAACTGAATTTTTTTTAATTAAAGAAACACAAAAAAGATAATAGAAAACAAACATACTAATAATACATTATGTGGTTTACCTATGAATGGTTCATATACCACAAATGCTCACTCCATGACATATCAGTTGAAAAACAAATAGCATTGTTTTATACTTATTCATAGTAATCCAGAGTGTTTCCTCAGGATTTAGATGTTTATCTGTTATCTTATAAATGATGAGATTGTCAGGTAATATGTAAGTATTAATAAATCTTTGTACTTCTGATCACTCATTTATCTAATATGTTTAATAATTAATATGAGCACTTCTAGATAGTAATGGTAAGCCCCTTTCTTAAATGTAGTATTGTGCATGAAATTGTATATAATTATCATAGACACTTCTATGCCTGATAGGCACAAAATTTTGATAGAATTTACTCATTCTCTCTGAAACCTGTATTTAATCATGGAAACTCTATTTTGTTTTCAATAATTAGATAATTAGACTCAGTAAGTGGTATATCAGATAAGAACAATTTTTCTAATTGTGTTTACAATGAAATGTATGAGCTAATAAATAAAATGTGAAAATAGTTTATTAAAATGATTAAAAACTTCTAGAATAGAATATGCTATACCAGGTACATTAGAATGTATTTGTTCATATAAACATCACTATATGTATTGTGTTAAAGCTAACTTTTGGGATTCAAACCAATGACCAATGACCTAGTAAAATGTAAACATTAAAATAAATTAAGGGCATAAAAGCCAAAAGGTAAACTGATGCAAAATTTAAGATGTAGCATTTTCTTAACTCTGATCTTTTGAAGTTCATGCAGACCATACTTTTATGCATTGCTTTTTGATACTGCATAAGACTACTTAAGGAGACATTTAAGGGGTGATTTTTTCTTTTATCCTTTGGTGGACCTGCCTACTTAGAGATAGGGTCAAGTCATAGTCAAGATGGAGAATTTCTGTTTCCATATATGGTTACTTAGAAAGAAGCATGGCCTCTTCTTTCCTAAGAGTTTAAGTCTTGTTTCAAGGTCATGTTATCCTCAGAGATATAGTATCCCAGATGTGAAAGCCTGGGATTTGAAGTGTTTGTAGGCTAAATAAATCAGCTAGAGTGGCAATCACCTGGGCATTGAGTTTATTCATTGATTAACTAACTTTATGTAACTTATCTGGAAAACAACAACAGTGTCTTAATGACACTGAATATATATATTTGTATTTGGCAGCATCTATTGGTGCCATTGCAGGAATATTTCCATTGAAAGATTAAATTTTATCTGTAAATGTATTCATACTACATATGTTTATACACATATTAGAAAAGAGTATGAAGATTATTGACAAAGGACTTGAGCTTGAATCCCAATTTTACTATTTGTTGACTAGATGATCTTAGACAAATCACTTACAACTCTAAGTAGCTATAAGGATACTGGTTTACCTACATGGCATAAGAATTGAAAGTTTCCAAAGACAGAATATATTTTGGAGCATTTATAAAGTATAAATACTCTAAATTTATAAGGTATAAATGTATAAAGTATAACTGTTAAATGTTAATTATTTTTCATCTTTCACTGGTTAGCCCTTTTTCAGCTGTAGTTTACCTTCTTTTCTTTGCAGTAGGAATCCATATTCTTTACAGCTCTCCCCAAAGGCTCATTACTGTTGGAGGCTATGTCAATGTAATTCTAGCTTCGGGACTCCCAGCAATGTTTTCTATTTCCCATTTGTCTTTTCACATATTTTCTTAAGTTACATGTTTTCCTTTTCTTCTGATGGACTTATTTTCTTTTATTTCTTGTCTCCCATTCATTGCTAAAATTACTCACTATTCCATCTAGATCTTTGACATGTTTGTCTTATTTCCACCCTACATTTCCCCAGCAGTACAATGAACAGACAGTTTGAAAAGGTAACTTGTAAAGAAATGGCTTGTGTTTGGTTGAAGTTTTTCAATGTGGTACTTAAAAAGAGTTCTATATCTCTCCTGGGGGCTCTAAAATGTCTAACATGCTCCACTCATGTATCATTGACCCAATGCTCACTTCCAGAGGTCCCCCAAAACTGCCCTTTGCTCTAAAGGGGCTCACATTCTTTTTGGGCTTTGTCTCCTGATTCCAGTATCTCTAATATTCCTTGCACTGGATAGTTCTCTTAACTGTCTCAAATATCAGTGCTAAAGGTTCTAAAAGTCACCTTTTTTGGTTCTTTCAGCTCCTGGTCACCTTTCACAGACTACCAGACTCTAACTCCAGTTTTTAATGGAATATAAGCCCTGACATCGGGCCTCTTTAATAGCAGCACCCTATTCTCACACGCAAGTAAACACACATGTGTGCACACACAAAGTGAATAAAATTTATGTAAAATGGCCAAGATATTACTAAATTTAACAAGTAAATAGACTAAGGAACCTAGAAAATTATCTATTCTAGCCCCTAAGTTACAATGCAAATTTATGAGATCAGTAAAAATTCACATGGCTAGAGTCCACCTGGAGAGATTCTACAGCCACTTTAATAGTCTGTTCCAATGTTTAACAACTTTCATTCCTTAGAAATTTCTTTTCTTTTTTTTCTTTTTAGAAAAAAGTCAACCTGCAGAGTGTGTGAATAGTTAATTTGCTTTTGCATTTACATACTTTTTCATTTGGTTAGATTTTTCAGTGTTAGTTTTTCTTGCATTAATGATAAATAAATGTGTGTGGTGACATACTAAAAAACAACAACAAGAAACTAGGAACGCTTACTTCTAAAGAGAGTTTCTGATAGTGGAAGGTTAGACAGAGGTATTTCCCTCATTATGAAGATAAAATATTTAGTGCTTCCACTTTTGAACTTAGTATTGAGTTGGCCAATAGCCACACATACCACACATAATTGCTTACCTTTTACTTCTTTTTTCACTCTATTTTTCACTTTTTTCACCTACTTAGGGTATGCAATACTGTATGCAAAACCTTTTCCATGCACCAGGAAAAACTTCAAGAATGGAAATACAAATACTAACGAGAAACAGGAGAAATTGGTCTGCCAGGCCTACTTCATCTGTGCCTTATTTTTTAGATGAGGCACTAAGAAACAAAAGTTGATTGGCATGAGATAAGGGACTCGGATGTTACACCACGATACTAGCCAAAAGCCATATAAGGGATAGAAACAGACATTAATTATCTTAAGGATAGAAAAAGGCATTAATTATCCTAGATATTTAAGACATTCGGCCTCTAAATATCTCCCAAGTAAATTTCTTCGATTATCCTGTTTTTCTTGCATTAATGGAAGACTTCCTGATTAAAAGACAGATACTTCTACCCCAATATATCAGACACTTTGAAAACCACTGCAGATTCCCCTCATCAAGGGAACTAATTATGTAGAAATGAGTAGTAAGCTTGCATAGATAAAACTCTTCTATGAGCTAATCCACCAAGCATTTCTGCTCTTACTCCTCTCTGCCTATACTTTGACATGATTCAAGCAGTCTATCCAAAATGGGATGTTTCAAATAGTCTCCTACATGGAGGCATAGCTGCTGTTCTGCTTTTTTATTCAAGAAAAGAATTCAAACTTCTCAATTTCTTCAAGAAAATCAACAATAGATGGAGAAATTTAGGACATACATTGTGACATGTACATGATGAGAAGGTTTTGACTGACCTTGTGATGACTTAACTGAGTCAAATTACAAACACAGTTTTCACAGAAGGAGCACAAGAATTTATTCTCCATAAAAATTAGTTTAGTTTTATCAATTCTTGATTATCTTGTGGTAGCCTTTCTATATTGTAGATCATAACAAAATTTTAATACTGAACTACATTTCTTCTTGACCTCCAATCTGCATGTCTTCTTGGGAACACAAATTTATTTTATATTTAGCTAATAAAATCACATGAAAAGGAGAAAGAAATAGAAAAGTTATCATTATACTTCAAAGCCAAATATAAATGACATTAGGTTCTCTCTGCATCTCTGTTCCTTTTTGTTAGGGCAGATTATCAAATATTGCCATCAATTTCAGGGGCAAGTTGAAAATGATATAAAAAATATGTTTCTGCCTAGAGCTTCCTGGCTAATTCAGCAGCACAGAATTAGAAATGGCTATAGTATAAATTCCTCTGGCTGAAAATGTGTGACAGTTACTAAACTAGCAAAAAGCTTGCCTATAGCCAGCCCCTGTGAAAGAACCCAGCATGACAAATAAGAAAGACTAGAATAAAAATATATATTTCTATATATATTTCTGGTTCTGGTGTCATCCTAAACTGCACATTCCTTTTAACCATACTTTATATTATTACCACCAAAAGGACTTAAGAAATTAGACCAATAACTAATGATGCAATTAGAGCAATACTTTTCAGGGTTAACAAGATGACTATGGGAGACCACCTAGGAAGACTAGGTGCTGTAGGTGTAAAAAATAAAAAAATAAAGGATTATAAACTGACAAATTCCTTGCAATCTGTAATGTTAACCAGGAGTTGACCTGCCTAAACATTAACAAATAAAATTAATAAATAATAAAAAAAATTACTGTTTGTGTATATGGGTGTGTGTTTGTGTATGTGTGTCTGGTATTCTAATATAAATTTTTTTAATTAATTAATTTATTTTTTATGATAACATTTGTTAACGAAATTCAATAGGTTTCAGATGTACACTTTAACAATAAAACATATATATATTTATACTGTGTGTTCATCTCCCATACTTAGATTTCTTTCTGTCACCATATATTTGAACACTTTTATGCCGTCTACCTCCCCCCTTCCCCACACCTTATCATTTGGTAACCACTAGTCTATAGTCCATGCACATGAGGCTCTGTTTCTTTGTCCTGTTCAT